>JAOUZG010004491.1:3425486-3468796 GCA_026289955.1 Argiope argentata | reverse complement strand
ACACACACACACACACACACACACACACACACACACACACACACACACACACACACACACACACACACACACACACACAAACACACACACACACACACACACACACACACACACACACACACACACACACACACACACACACACACACACACACACACACATATATATATATAGTTTTTACATTAATCTGAAGTACACAAAATTCTTTTTTAATGTGAAGCAATAATTTTGTTAGCAAATGAATGATTAAAATATGTAATTTGTCTTTTATATAGTGGCGTGCTATCTTACTTGATTATGTGTGGCGTTATAAGAGCACAAAAGAAAGAATTATTCATAGTTTTGATGTCAAGAAACATATGGAGGTAAAATTTTGCTTTTCTTATATCTGATTGTAAAATAAATCTTTAATCAAAAGTTTATTTTAGTTTATATGAAACATCAAATTATGAAACATCAAATTTTATATCTGTACAGTATGAAAATTGTTTTATTGATTTTTTTTTCAGATTATTTCATTTCCCAGTTTATTTTTTTTTAAATATAATTTTACAAAACCATATTTTTACTTCACAATTGTTTTATTTAATAAGATCCTTTTACCTGGTATTTCCATTTTGTTAGAAGTTGTAGTAAAAGTTATACTGCTCTGATTAATTTTTTTCCTATTATTAATTTAAGTAATGGAAGTTAGATTTGTTTTCTACATTATATATCATGTCAGTCATATGCAATAATTTCAGTTTTCTTGTAACGAAAGTATTCTCTACTACTAATAATAATGGTGTGTGTTAGTGGGCCTTCTGCAAGCCAAATCATTTAATCCACAGCTATCAGACTTTGTACATACATATCTTAGAGGTTGAGAAAGAGCCTCAGAACTTTTAATTTAATGAAATAAGATTTTGAGGGGGTTTGCTATGAGAACCTCCAAAAGCATTATTGCAGAGAATTGAGTTTGTTTATTGCTATTCAATTTTAAAAAATAGCAATTATTTAAAACTATTTTCATTTTCCCATCAAATATTTAGTTATATGATTTTCATATATGGTTGAAAACTGAATAAGTAAGATTTTGTTTAATATTTGTGTTGTTTCCTAGATTAGTTGAAAGTAAAATTACAGTCTGCAAAAAAAAAAAAAAAAAAAAAAAAAAATCAATGAACAGTTATTACATTTAATACATTTACGTTTCTAATAGTGCTTTAATGTCATTAATTAATCATCATTATTATTAATTCTGTATGATATTAATGAAATTACAGGATATTATAATGTTTTATAGCCTACTTAGGTTTTTCAAAGTAATGTTTATTTAAAATTACTAATGTTATTTTTTTTTCCTTCAAATTTTTTTTTTGACATTAAAATTTTTATGTGCAAGATGTATTCAAGGAAAAAATAGGAAGAAGAAATAAGGAATATTATTGTGAAATTTCAGTTTTCAATACACACATTAATTATATAAAAAAATATCTCTTTTGTTGTTGAAATAAGATGAAAATACATTTTATATGTTAAATTAATATAAAGTATTTACTTGCTATATAAAATATTAAATATTAGCAGCAATTGATCATATCAAGCTAATATTTCAATATTTGAATCAGAATTCCTTTCTAATTACCAGATATAAACTAAATTTTGCAAATTGTTTGTATAATATAATAAGGCTAAATTTATTTAAAAAATCTCTTAAATTTTTTTTAGCGTGCTGTTGAATTAAATCCACAGGATAGCACTTCTTATTATTTAATTGGAGAATGGTAAGCTCATATTATTACAGAGTTAATGAAAATTCTAAAAATTATCCCTCTAATTTTCTATTCTGTATTCAGTTATTTAGTAAAATAACACATAGAAATATTGCTTAAAATTATGTATGTTTTATACATCTTATTATTAAAAAATATAGCATACCTTGAATTATCCAATTTTGCTAACAGACTCAACTGAGAAATAGACTCTTATTTTCATTTTTTTATGAAAAAATAATAATTTTTTTCAGAAATGAATATTAGACAGATGTAATGGTACAATGTCTTATAAATTTTTTATCAGAAAGAAATCTTTTATAATCCTTGAAGCTATTTAGAAAAATGAATAAACAAAAACATGATTCCATTTGTAAGGACTTTAATGTTTATATGAACAAATGCCATGCAGTTTCATGGAAACATGGCAGTGTAAATGGGTTGGAAAATTTCATTGGATTGAGTTAGAGGAAAGGTGCTGTCAAAAACAAGTATTTTTTTTTAAAAGTTATTTTTAGGAACCTTTTATGACTTCTTTTATCAGGAATATATATTTATTGTCTTTTGTACTGCTCCAATGCTTATTTTCTTCTCCAAGACAAATTCTTCTCTCCTTTACTGCAACATGTCAGTGAATGCATTAATTTTTAGTTCTAAGCTATAACACCTTATCCATTTCATCCATGACTTTATCAAAACTAATTGCTTCAAAAACTGCATGCAAGAAATTTGATAATTGAAATAATTTCAAATAAACCATTTTGGAAAGCTTGCTAAAAAAAGAAGTTTTGATTTAAAATTTAATTCATGATAACCAAGTTCTCAATTATTGAAAGTTATGATTACAGCCAGCTTGAATACTTGACATTCTAATGTAAATTGATAATCTTATAAATTATTACACTAGTCAAGAATATAATTAAAATATTTTCTCATTAAAATGATACCCTAATAGTATGAACTTTGCATATTTTTTATAACAAAAATATATTTATTTAACTTTGATTGTCAATATATGATGATTAATGGGAATATAATTTTTTTGAAACTGTATTTTTATTGTGAAATATTTTTCATAGAGGGAGACTTCTGTGAATATCGTGAGAATAATTTGAAGGCACTCAAATTTTGGAATTATTACACGTTTTTTAATATTCATGAATTACATTAGGAAGGTTGTTTTTGATTATTAAACCTTTTACTGTAAAAAGTAAAAAAATATTTGAATTTACTAATGGGCAATGCAAAGAAATTGCACCTCGTTATACTTCCATAGTCAGTTATTAATAAGAAATTATTCTTAATCATTTAAAATATAACAAAACCAAAACAATTTTTATCAATGAAAAAGTTACTATTTTGCAATATACAGTTAAAAATATTGTTGTAGGTGCTATACTTTTGCTGATATGCCTTGGTATCAGAGAAAAGTTGCAGCTGCAATATTTGCTTCTCCACCTACATCTACATATGAAGAAGTAAGTAACTCTAGAGTTTTGATTTATTGCTCTTAATGTAAATAATTTTTCTTTTGTAATTTGACTATTGAAGGGTTTGCTTCAAAAAGGATGTAGCTCCAACCTAGAGGAATTTGGAATTACATGTACTATAATGTTGTAATAATAATAATAAACTTGTTTGTTCTTGTGTTTCCCAAGCGATGGAACTGTTTGTCTCATTAGTTTGTTACAATATAGAGTTATCTCCTAGAGCTACCACCATTTCCCCCTGTTGATCGTGCACTCAGAAACATTGAAAAACATATGTGGAAAGTAGAAAGAGTTTTTCTACCATGTTAGCATACAAGTGAAAAGTTTGTTGTTACTAAAGTTACTCAATTAAGGATTTTCAACTATTAAACATATTAAAAGGATTCCTTCTGAGAACACCTTATATAATTTATGATGGCAACATTAGTATTTTATAATGGAATATAGAAATTTTACTTATGAAAAATTGCAACATTTTATGTATAGAGAGTATTGGACTACTTTGTAACAAGACAGCAAGAATATTCAGCATTCAAAACAATACTTTCTTATTGTTGAACAAGATTCAGCCAACTTTCTCCCACTTAATAGCCCAAAATATAAAGATATAATGGAACTAGCTCGCAAATACCTACCACAAACTGATACGTAGTTCTATGTTGGTCTCCAACCTGACGCAGCAGCAGTTTGGGTATATGATGATTATTGGGAATATAATTTTTTTGAAACTGTATTTTTATTGTGAAATATTTTTCATAGAGGGAGACTATTTATTTGGTTGCAAAAAAGAGGTAGCTGTAATATTCGCTACATCATCTGGGAAATATATTTTTGGGTGAAAATACTGTCATAATATATAGAAACAATTAAAAAGATTGATCAAAAGAAAAATATTCACAAAATTTAGAATTTTCAAATGTTTTTTTTACGACTTTCTTCAAACTTGACTGATTGAAGCTACCTCCATTTTATAGCAAACCCTTCAATTGCTATAAATAACACCATATTTTATTGACACCATCCATGAACATGGAAAAATTACAAATAACAGATTATGTCTTTCTTAGCATTTATCTTTATATTAATATCATTATATTTTTGATGATGAATAGTTCTTTTTTATATATAATTTAAAAAATCTCATTAAAAGGATTTGAAAAAAAAAAAAAACAACTTTTTTTAGCAATGTATGAAATTTAGCAATTTAAAGGAAATATTGTAAAATACTCAATCATATTGATCGTCCATTAAAAGTTATTTCACAGTGCATTTATTTTAAATAAAATAGAAAATACAATTTTTGTTAAAATATAAATACTTTTGCATATTTTGATTATTAAAATAAAAAAGGGTTCTCTCATAATTGAATGAAAAATGTTATTGTTTATTGAAATACTGTTTAAACTCAATTTTTACAATGTGCTGTAGTTAATGTTTGACCTGTCTATTGTAACTGAATACTTTAACTTCTCAATATATATTAATATATATACTCTAAATAAATTAAGGCAATCAAATATTTTTTCTCATAATATTGGTATTTTTTATTAGGCTTTGAAGTACTTTAAAAAGGCAGAAGAAAGTAAGCATATTTTAGAAACCATCCTTAATGTTGCAAAACATACTTTTCTTTTTTATATTTAATATATCGTATTACTCTGCTTTTGTTTACTCAAATTTCGTTTTCAATTATATTTCATATATTTTAGCTAATCCATTATTCTACAGCATGAATCTGCTTATGATGGGAAAATGTTATCTAAAAATGAGCGATAAAGAAAAAGCTGTAAAGTATTTAAAACAAGCTAGAGATTATCTGGTTAAGACTCCTGATGACCAAAAGGTATTTGTATTTTTAAAAAATTTCAACAGTTTTTTTATTTTATAACAATTAACTTTTTGACATACATGGTTGTCAAAGTGTTTGAGTCCAGAAAATAATTTATGATAATAGTTTTTGCAGAATTTTATTAAGTGTATAATTTTATATTTTAGGAATTGCTCATTTAAAATATGTTCATGTATCAAACATCTTTTTTTACTCCCCAATATTTGTAAACATTATAAAAATTTTATTTGAGAAGAATGTAGAGAGAAAAAAAAAGGGGGGGGGGGCTTCACAACTGATATCTAGACTGAATTTTATATAAAGTGATTGGTTAATTTTTTTATTTATATTAACATATAATTATAAATAATATTTGATGAAGTTAAAACAAATAATATAGGAAATGATTGTATAAGAAGTGTGTTCTGAGTTATAAGATTTGAAAACATTTTGATATATAGCTGTATTATAACTGTCAATAATAGAAACATTTAAGCCAATTTTTAAAAATTTACTTAAAAAAACATTCAGTATATTTTTTTTTTCACAAATATGTTTCTCAAGTTGATATATATATATATTTATATTTTCTTAGGCACATGAAGAAGCTGAGAAGCTTTTAAAAGATTTGATCAATTGATATTCTTCTTGTAATAACGAATTTTGAAAGTATTTTTTATATAATATTTATATAAACATAAAATATATTTTGTACGATTAAAAATATTTTATATAAATGCAAATGAAATTGTAAATTAAAAGATTTTTATTAAGTATTTGATTGAATTTACAATTGCCATTGTACATTACACACAAAAAAAATATTTCAGTTTATTATATTGCAACAAAATATATTTAATAAGTTCAAATCATTTATCAGAATAAGAGGAACATAAAATAATTTTTTAAAGATTATAGATGAAGTGATTAAAATGCAGTATAAAAGAATGAGTTATTGCATTTAAGAATGACTTAAGAGAAATGAAGATGTTTAATGACAATGAAATTCATTGATTAATGAGTGCTAATAAATTAATGAATCATGTTGCAGAATTTGTTTTAAACATAAAAATGACATTAGCTCTGTTTTAAATAATGCACAAACTGACATTGAACTACTAATAAGAGAATGCATTACTTGAAGATTGGTAATGAATCTCTAAAAATACTTTGATTAATATCAATTATAATTTTAAATAGATAATAAAAGAATAAATGATTAATCTTACAATGCTTGTTAAAAATATTAAAATAGCATTAACAAAAATAGTTATGTTTTATATTTAATATATATTTATAGATACCATGTGATATTTTTCATAACCATTTTAGGTTTCTACACAATCTCATATCTTAACTTTTGAACAATTATTTTACATTTTATCACAGCAAACCTATAAGAATTAAATTTCATTTATACTTTTTTGGGGGGGGGGATAAGAGAAAGCTATACCATGTCAAAGGAGAAATTATTCATATGTGAAATCAAGATTTAATATGAATGTTATACTAAACTGTAAAGATTGGTGTAATGAATAAATTGGAAATAATCACTAAAATTAAAAGGTTATAACAGCATTTTCTAATAAAATTTTTATTGGCTGTGGTTCTCAACCTTTAATGCCCATCTGGGAAATTAAAAATTTATAACTGAATCTATATTATATGTATACAACTATACATTTTAAGCTTTCTGTCAGTAAAAAAACCAAAGTAGTAGTAAACTTTTTTTGGTGTGATGAAGGGACATTACATAAAAGGTTAAGAACCAGTACCATAGAAAATAATCAATAATGGAATGTTTAGACACAAAAAAATAAACATTTTAATTAACCGGTACTACATCATATTAGTCAAGCACATTCAAAATATCACAGTTCAACTGATAGTGTAAACTTTCAGTATTAATTGTTAAAAAATTTTCATGATCAACATATTAGACTCTAAATCACTTTGAGTAAAAAAAAAAAAAAAGTAAAATTTCTAACTAATAGCTGATAAATCAAAATACTAACCTACGTAAATGTAAAATATAAATATATAAAATATTTTAAGTAAAAACTAAAAGCCGTGGAACACTGGTTAAGCCTTTTGATGGTTTCTCCCAAACTGCAACTGTGCCATTTTCATTTGAAGCAAATAAATGTTGGTTATCAGTAGAAAATGCAATACTGGAAAAATAATATTTATTAATAACAAACTTCAGAACACTCATTAATATATAAATTAGCAGTTAAAAAACAAAAATATTGAACAGTAGCACAGCATGCCTACTGGCCTCTTTTTATTATAGATAGAGTATTTGGATTTGAGGTTGTTACTTATAGCACTTGCCATGGACAAGCCCCGCTGATACATCAGCAGATTTTAAGCCGGAAATATACGTGTCTTGTTTTTACAAGTAGCGCCATCTAGGGCCAAGAGTACGACTTAGCTACACACACATCACAACCCTTTTTAGGGGGCGGACTACATTCACGCAAATTCATTAGTTCATCTCAGATCGTAATTTAGACCTGAAACAGGGAACGATCACCCCTGGCCCAGTACCCCCTGGGATATTACTCTCGATATGGCGGACTTTGCGACCACGAACAGATTTAACGAGCGCCAATCGCCACACACTCGGGGATTCTTTTGGCCGGTGAGCTTCAAACCCGTAACCTAAGGAGTACGAGTCCAACGCTCTACCAACCAGGCCATCCCGGTCGGATTTGAGGTAGATAATACTATTAATGGACTTGAAATTTCTCTTTGCAGTTTAAGTTCTATATTTAATCTATAACAAGAAGTATACTAGTTATTAAATTCTTTACAAATGGCTAACAAATTTTAATAAACATACCAAACAAAGGATAGATGCACCTCTTAATATTTTCTCAAACTATGAACTTACTGCATGCAATTATCCTCATATTCATTTCACAATAATTTTTGCTGAATACTATGATATTATGGAAGCAATATTTGTAAATTCAGTTTTATACAACTGTGAAAATTTTGACTGCTCTCATTTTAAATAGGGAATATATATATATATATATATATATATATATATATATATATATATATATATATATATATATATATATATAAAGGAAATTTACAAGAGGTATTGCAGGAATCTTAGCATTAATTTTTGAAAATTTTTTGATATACCAATATTTTTCTACATTTATTAAAAATGATAGTATAAATATGCAAAATATTACTGAAAAATAATAAGATATTTTCTATATTAAAATTTAGAATTTAAGATATATTGAGTCATTACGATGTATATTTTATGTCATAAATATGATATATTCATTGTTAACATATACACTCTAACAATTTATAAATATAAATACTTATTTCTGAGCTTAAAAAATTTAAATATACATGATTGATATTCAAATTATATTACTACAAGGAATAAATAATTTTCAAGATTAAGTAAGCATACCATTTTATTGGAAGAAGAAATCGGTCCCAGGCAATTTCTCTCACTGGTTTTAAATCCCATGAACTCCACAGCCTACCAAGATAAGTATTAAAAAGAAATTAAATTGTAGTTAATATTTCCATTGCATTGAATAGTGATGGTTAATTTATTTTCTTTCATTTTACATTATATTTTCAAAATCTCGCATCTAAACTTTTTAAAAAAATTTTTCTTCAAAATTCATCCTTTTAAAAAAATTGATAATTCCTGATGACCTTTTTTTTGAGTTAGAAAAAAAAGCCTGTTCTTTTTGTTATTTAAATTCAAGCAAAGCCTTAAGCCACTGTTATTAAGAATAATAAATACAGTATAAAAAAATTCATTGATATTTAGCATAAATCATTTTTGAATATAAAGTATGAAGGTAATAATTTTTTATTTATTACATATAACTGTGAAAGTATACAAATCAAATAATAATTTCAAAAAAATTGAATTTAACAATTTTTTTAAATGAAATTTGATATTATAGATAAAAAAAACAATAATGTAGTTAGCAATATTTAAGACATAATGATAAAGCTGATGGGACCTTGTTGAATAATTTTAAATTGATGTTTTATAGAGAATTATGTATACACGGATATATTGTGTTTATGTTACTTGCTACAAACCAGAGCCTTGCAAGTTTGGTTCTAGGCAATCCAAAACAAATTGTTTTGATTTGCATGTCAGCATTTGGAATAGTTTCAGATCATCTAGGGAATCTATCGATCATTGTTAGTAAATTGATACAATCATTAAATGGAGGTAAAGAATTAACTATATTGATGTGTATTTGTTGAAAATGAGAATCAGGCAAGCTAATTGCTCCTAATGGAGCTTTAGTATGGTGCTGAACTTTTGACCATTGATTGGACTTACAGAACCTCATCCATTCTTTAATATCTTGCTTCATAAATAGCAAAAACATGTCTAGAGCTGATTAATTTTGTAGCTGCTGTTATTCTTGGATTAAAATGTCACGAAGCTACCCAAAAATGAATTGGTGAAAAGATTCTGGAACAAATGGTTGTGATGAATCAGTTAAGAAGTCACAAATTAAATCAGAATTCATGCTCAAACAATGCTTGAATGGAAGTTAAAGTGTGGAACTTTTGAACTTTTGCAAGTTCACTAAAATTTAGAAAAGGGATTTTAGTTATTGAATAACTAAAATCCCTTTTCTAAATTTATAAAGCATTCACTACAGTATACTACTACAGCATTCACTACTAAATTTATAAAGCATTCACTACAGTACATTGAACAATCCAAAAATGAGGGTACAAGCTTTTATTTTCATATGTTTCACACATAAAAATACTTCCAGAAATAAAATTTTATTACTTAAGATGGGAATAGTCTGATAATATTCTGGCTTCAGCAAAAGCTGATAATAATAGCTAAATAATAATTTTTTTACTTTTCATATAGTATAAACGTTAATTGGCAAAATGTTTCTCTTATATTCATCTATAAGACACATAAATCACATTATTTAACAACAAAATTTGCAGAGATATGTTTGTTTTTAATTTTAGAGGAATTATCTGATGTGATATGGTGTTGTTAGGGACCTGATGTAAATTTTAGAATTTACATCAAATAAGAATGATCTTCCTATTTTCAAACCATTAGTATATGATGAAACTAGCTTTAGAATTGATACCTCACAGTTCTAAAATTGACAAATAAGGATTCACAGATCTACTCATCTCTAACATAAATATACTTATATAATTTTTAACTATAAAGCTAAAATTCTACATAAAATTAACATATACTTAATTAATTATAAATATTTCTTTAGCTTTATTATATCAGAGGCCAAAAATTTATGCATGCTTTCAAATTTTGATGATTTTTTTTTGCATTAAATAATATATTTATTGCCAAAATGTTTAAATTTTAATCTATTTAAAATTATGTGCATCATTACAAAGAAAAACTGCTGGAAAAATTTTAAAACTACTTTTTAAAAATATTAAGGCTTATTTATCTAAATAGAATAAATTTGATACTATGTACATTTCTGTTAAGAAAATAAAATTATTTTGATTATTTTCTCTAATTTATTCATGTAAGAAATATCAATCTCTGAAAAATAATCTATATCAGTAAAGAAATATTTTTAAGGATACTGCATAAACAAGAAAATTAACAGTAGAATTTCAAAAAAAGTTCATTTTTAATAAATATTTAAATAAAAACAATAATCCTTACCGTATTATTCCTGAACGAAAACCAGTAGCAATAAGATTTACTGATATACCTTCTGGCGCAGTAGAATAACATAATGCAGTAATAATATCAGGCATTTTTACACATCCTACAGTTTCTCCATTTATAGTGTGTACTCTTAAAAAGCTTTCATCACCTAAAATACATAAAAATTATTAATAGGATAGTTATTATAATATTAAAAAAATTTAAGGATTAAAACATCTGTAAACTAATGTCTAGAATATTCAAACACAAAAAAAGACATACATATTTTTATTAGCATATAAACAAGCATTTTTATATGTTAATAGCACTCATGGATTTTAATATGGTTTAGCATACTTTTTTTAGCAACAATAAATAATTAAAATTTGATTAACCCATTTATAAAGGAATTTTTTAGTGTTCCATAATAGGTAATATTAGGTTTTGTCCAGCTATGGAAATTTATATTTGTGTGTGATATATACATTAAATTGATATATTATAAATGATAAGCTAAAATTGATTTATTTTATGGGCATCATAATTTAATACCAATTAAAAAAACCAATGAAATCAAAATGAAAATTAAATTTTTACACAGTATATATTTTCTGAAATTATATGGCATTTTGAAAGTTTGTGCAAGTATTTCTATTTCATAATTATAATTAATTTTTTAAAATGAAAGAAATAAAAAAAAATTCTCTATCAGTAATATAAAGGATGAATCGTTCCTTCATATCAATTAAATTTAATGACCTGTGAGTACTATACTAAGAACAAATAAATCAAACACAATTCGCAAATGCATCAATAATGAATGTTTGGTTGAACTGAGGTTCAATAAAGGTATATTCTTATCATCACTATAATGTTTTCTTGAAACTTTTGTAACAATCCATCCGACACTGAATGCTTCTTTTAATGAGCATTCAGTTTCCAATAGATAAGCATTTAATATAAATAAAATTAATTTCTTCCTCCAATTAAATTGCTATCATAATAAATTTCAAAGAATTTCCAAAATTTCCCTTCATTGATGAATTACCTGCCCTGTAAACTCATTCCCACATCATCTTAAACACCTTTACAGAATTCACTCTTTCAGATTAAATTTTTTTCAAACAGTTTTATTTTAAAATAAGAATAATTCTTTGTCACTTTTCAGAAGTAATTTACAGCCATGAAAAAATATGTATCTAAATTTTAATTTTTGACAATCACACTGAAAATGATCATTTTTTTTTTACATACTTTCAGTTATCAACTTACAGATATTACTGGAGGAAGCAATGTCTCCCAATGTATCACTGACTGTAACAAGCTCGACAGAGCCCTCATGACCTGTTAAAGATCGTACATAGCACAACCTGAAAGATTTTATAGTTTAGTATACTCAAATTTTAAAAGTAATTCACTCAGTAGAAATAATATAAAAATTAATTACTTAGATTTTTAATTTTTTATTTAACTCTAAATGGTTTTTATACAATAGTTTTTTTTAAATAAAACCATATATGAAATTCATTCATTCCTTTTTTGTAGAAATAGAATTAACAATACAAGCATAAGTAAGTATTTTTCCCCCATTAATTATTTTTTTCTTTTCCTGTTACCCAAAGGATAATCCAAGTAAAATTTTTTCAACAAACCATCTGCATACAGAAATGTTCATTAATTATAACATTTCCTTTTGCAATATAAGGAATGAATAAAGGAAGTGGCAAATAAGGGAAGCATTTTTATTCTTAATTTATAAAGGATTTTTTTTATCTAGCAATATACACAGAATTAACTCCCCCTATTAAACTGTTATAATAATTTTCAGAGAATGCTTTCATTGGTGAATTATTTGCCCTGTAAACTCATTCCCACACCATCTTAAACACTATGACAGAATTGGATTACCATTTAAAACAGTTTTGACAATGTTGAATTTTCAGCTACTATTCAAATAATGTAATTTTAGCCTCCTTAATATTTGGAATAAGCCAAAACCAAAATTAGTCAAGTTCTTAATCAACTAAAATACTTGTACAATTATCAGAAGTAAAATAAAAATACAAAAAGTAGCAGAGATATCACATTCTATATATTGTACCTAAAAGTTTTTTATTCAATTTAGTGAGCTAGTATGCATACAGAAAACACATCTTATTAAAAAATAGTACTCCTATTATAATTGTTATTGTCAGTTTCCACAACAAAGAAATGAAAAACACAAAAACTGTCATATAAATAGATTTTAAGACCTTGGCTATTTTCATTTATTAATAAATTACTAGAATTGATTACCTGTTTAAATCCCAAATAACAACTGAACTATCCTTGCTGGTTGATACAAAAATACTGAATGCTTTACATATATAAAGTGATGTTACTGCATCTGTATGAGCATTTAGTTGAAGAGCTGGCTGCTCTTGAGTCACTGTTTGCTGTTAGAAAAATAACATAACAGTTTGAATTTAAAAAAAATAAGCTTAATAAAATGCATTCTTAAAATAGTTCTAAAATTTTACAGTAAAAATTTGTTATTCGCATTACAAAATTCTGATAATCATTCAAAATTATTCAAATACTTAATTAACTTAGTAACATTTTAAACAATTAATTTTTGAATACAGTGTTGAATTATCTTTCAGTTATTGCATTTATATTATTTCAGTTTTAACCTTTTAAATATCTAAATACTTTATTCATAAAGTTCAAACCAAATATAGCAGAAATGTAGCACATTCTCATATATTTTTTAATGTATTTCTTAATGTAATTGTGGAGAAAAAAATATAGATTTTTTATTTATCCAAAATTGACTTATTGAGAAATGTATGCAATTAAAATTATTATATCCTCTCAATTCAATCTAATTTTACAATTACAGAATTTGCCAGTAATATACTGGTTCTATAAAAAATGCAGCAGAAAATTGAAAATTGGTCGATTTTCAAAGAAAATTCAGTGAAGAACAGATTTTAATTACCATTCTTTATGTAAGTCTAAAAATTGTAACAAATAATCTCATATCTATTTCTATAAAATTATTATTGGAGCAAGCAGTTATTTCTAATATATAGGAAAATAATATGAGTCTAAGATGATCAAATTACTGACATTCAACTTGTATCAGTTTTAAAAGAAACAATAGAAGACAATTTCTTAATTAAGTAGAAAAAAAAATGCAAAAAAGCAAAGATATTCAGAAACATGACAGAAAATTAAATTTATAATCCTTGCAGTTTTCTTTATAAAGTCGGAATCTGAATAATCCTTACTCCTGATGGTCCTATACGTAATGAATAGACAAAGATTATGCCAGATAAATGGGCAATAAACAGTTTCTCACAATCTGGAACAGAAGCACAAAGACAGACCTAAAATAAAAAAAGAGTAAAACCATATAGGATATATTACTTTCCATCATAATAATATCAAATATTTTTATTTAAAAAAATAATTTTATTCATAGGAGGTGCATATTTACAAAAATACAATTAACATAATTCTATATATTTAAGCCAGAACCAAATAACATTGTAATAAATTTATTTTCTAAAAAAATGTACTATTGCAATTGAGAAATCATCATAGATTGGTTTTTATCAGTCAATTTCTTGTCCCTCCCCACTTGTTTACCATATCTTCCCTCTTACACTTTTTTCTTGGTTGTAAACAAACAAAGAAACATGGAATAAGGATATTTTTGTATTACTTTTTGTAATAGTAGTTATTTTCTGGAGAATATGTCTTCTTTTTGGAATAAAGACCATAACATAATTCATCAAAGTAGCTATATTTAGATGATTGTAAACATACTGATGCAATTAAATATCTAACATTTTATTTCTTATGTTTCTTTGAGTATCACATATAAAGAATGAAAATATTTTTCATAATCTAAAACTAGGTTTTTCTAAATCACGAGTTGTGCATCAAAAGTATTACAGGCATAAATTATGTTATACTGATCTGATTCTATTAATTAATTCATTATTAATATAATTAATCAAATATATTGTTTGTTTATTATTCAAGTATTATTTACCACTTTGTTACATTAATTCTTATAAACTATAATTACCAATAAATATTACTTTTGTTATTTACTTAAATTTTCTGTTTTGTTTTATTATTTTTATATTGGAATTAACCAATAATTTTGTATTAAATTAACCACTTAATTAATTAATTATTGTGATGAATAAAACATACAGGGCTGCAGAATATCTTCAGCTTAAAAGTAGTCAGGGAAGTTTAATATGCCCTAATCTATAACAAAATTTATATTATATTATCTGCAGAATACATATACTGCATACACTTCTTTAGATCCATCACAAAACAGTAGGAAAATTGATATATGGCATTAAATTTCGAAATTTTGCTCTTTTAAAGGATAAAGGCAAAATTTAACTTCTTCTCAATGACGATCTAGTTAATGTTGAAGCATGCATATAATAAAGCATCGTTTAAACTAAACATTGTTCTTGTATCTTTCAGAGGATTGTCATGAAAAGACCATAGTGAAAAAAATATGTATGATTGACATGGATTAAATCTTGAGAAACAAAATAACAGAAATTTTTCATTGGTGGTCACTATACTTTTAAAAAGGTTATATAACTCTCAATATTTTCCAACATTGCTTTAAATTATATGATAATGTGTCTTCTGTTAATTTATTAATTGTGAAAAACTTAAAAGTCAGGATATCAGAATTGCAGTTCAGCTAGATGAAGCATTCTCAAAATATTCCAGTCTTCAGCACTGCATAACCCAAAGCTTTGTCTCATATTAATTAACAACTTTGTCATTAAAATTCTTTTGAGAGAATTGCAACAATACAACATATTGATAATAATTTTTAATAATGCTTCTGAGTGTAATTAGTCTCATAGGATGAGTGAGGGAGTTTTACAGATATATCTAAAGGATGCAATTCAATGATCCATAATCTCAAAAGAAATTTAGAAACATTGTGACCAATTTGCCAATAAGAATGAAGGTTCTCAAAAATGCAAGAATTTTAGCGATATCTGTATTGGCACTTGTGAATCAGAAAAACTTTTAGATTTTCTGAATTACCTACAGAAAGTAAATGTAAAGCAAAAAGTAAAAACAATAGTATCAATCAAGTAAATTCTCTCTTTGAAATATGATGGTGAAACAAATTCTCTGTGAACTACATATACTGTATAACAAATTTTAATTAACAATTTTACACTTTTGCGTGTGTTACTCATTTCTGGAAATGCTGTTTGTTGATGCCTTCTTCGTTATATTTAGTAACCAATGTTTCATGTTTTTACGTAGAATAAAAAGTGTAGAACTTAAAAATATTAATAAATAAATAAAAAAATTACTAATATAAATGAAATAATTTTTAGTAAAAAACATTTGTCTCACTCCCTTTAATAAAATATATACTTTTTTAAAATCTTTCAAATATGCATAAGAAAAAGACTTCAAAAGGAGCTACTCACTGGATCAACATTGCTTTCTCGCAGTAAAGGAATTGCAGGTTGATCACGACATAACTTTATTCTTACTATGCCATCTTTATGCCCCCAACTCACCAGAGCAGCAGACATAATGTAAGTGGCACTAGATATATCTGTAAACATAGAAATAATTATAAACAACCAGAGCATTGTAAATAATGTTGAAGAGTTTTTAAAAGGAAAAAATGCAAATTAATCAGAGCAATAAATATAAAAAAATACATAAGTTGAACTTCAATTATAATTGACACAATAATCTGTATAAAAAACATGAAGATCAAGAATTAAAAACACAGTCCCTTCCAAAATGTATTTTTTTAACTGTTTCAGTACATATTTTGCAAATGTCATCTACTTTAAATAATGACAAAAACAAGTATTTTCTTCTATTTAAGATCTTTACTTTTAATACTTGCACCAAAACTTGGACTTTGATTCCTTTATTTAAATTTCAAAATTTTATGAAAAATCGAAAACTGCACATTCCAAATCCATTTTTCAACAAAGGCATACTGTTGTTAGATGAACATGATACATTTTATATCTGTCAAAATCAAACATTTTGATTCTTAAATTAAAGTTTGGACATCAGGCTCATGCGTTGTCCTGATTTAACCATGCCTTAAAACTATTGGATTTGTCCAAAAACAGTTCTTATGTTTGTTTATGCATTTGTTTGTTTTTTAAAGTTTTTTTCCTAAAAAATTATCAAATTCCAATTTTACACAAGCATTTAACAAATTAATTGATAATAATATAAAATCTATAAATATTTGCAAAGAAATCTAAATTTATTGTGTATGTAATTATATGTCACAAAATATTTACTTAAATGCAACAATTTCTGAATACTCTATTAGCACAAGATATTGTAAAGTATTTCTACAATGTTGTGCAATATACTTAATGCCAAAATATATCATGAAAAGGTCTTTTGTATAAATAAAATATAAAATGGGAATGAAATTACAACTAATCTTATTATTGACATTAATTTAAAACATTTGCAGTAATAAATACATGGTTATTGATTTCTTAATAAATATTGAATTGTAATTGTATAAATCACTTATAGAGAGACCATTTCTAATAACTCAGTATCAACAAAAATACTAATATTTTTCTACGTTTGTAGGTTGGCAAAAGTTTGTCAAAAATGCATCAAAAAATCAAATGAATTTCATGAATAAATAAAATTTCTATATTTGTCAAGTAATTTAAACCACTAATAACATTTTTATATAATGAGCCACATAAAAAATATTATAATAATTGAGATTATAATTTGGAAAGAAAAAGAGTTCCAAACCTGAATTTTTCTTCTGGTTTAACAGAAGGGAAATATTTTCACCCAAGCCAAACATGTAATTTGCAAGAAGTGGCAAAAAACTGCCCAAGACAACAGTCTGCTTGCGACACCATACTAAACTAGGCACTCCTGTAGATGGTGACCCAATGAAGTCTCCCCAGCGTAATCCTCTCACTGTATCAACCACTTCCTGCATAAGAAAATTTAATAAATATCATATCACACCAATCAGTCTCAGCATCAAATAACAATATTAATACCATCAAAAATGGCACTAGAAAATTATTAAAAATTTTAAAAAATCATTTTCAATAAAATGGTAAAGATAAATATCCAAATCTTTTATAAATGTTTACAATTATATATTTTTGTTGAATTTACTTTTAAATAACTGAAAATAAATACTGAAAAAAGTAGTAATTATTGCTGAAATAACAGTGGCTTATAATTAAAGTAAACTTGTAAAATATTAGTTTCCCATACAGAAAGAATCCAAAAATAAATACATCTTAAAGTTTTAAGAAAGGAATCTTTCTGGAATTCAGAGTTTGTGATTTTAAATAAAAGGGAAGAAAGAAAGCATTGAAGGGATAGAATTATAAATAAAACATTTAACATCTATCAAAAGACAAATAATTTATTAAGCAAAAATAAAAGCAAGGTGAAGCCAAAAGGTTTCAAAAGTTCAGATAATACCTATCCTCTTATCAAATCGTTACATTTACAAATTCCCAATGTTTTCTAAAATATATTTAAAAAATGAAAAATTATGAAACACATTGATTTAGCATGAATAAATCTTCATAATATATGGTATAATGATAGTTAATAAGATAACCTCTTACCAATACATCATCATGATCTTCTGTTAAATCAATAGATGCAAGTGACAAAGAAACCATAGGATGAGGATTAGAAAACAACTGTTTTGGCATTTGTCCCAGTGTTTTGACCATGGCTTTTAAGGCTTGTTTAGTAATCGGATCTTGCCATTGGTGTATATCAAAACCAAAATAAGTCTGTAAAAAGGACCATTATAAATACATATTTCATATGTGAAAAGCAATAAAGCATCTACATAATGTACTGTTGATTTAATTTTGCAATGCAAAACTACTCTTGAGAAGAAAACGATTATTATACTCCCACAAAAAATTCAATAACTAAAATAATCAATACTGCCCCTGAGATATAATAAACTTCTTTGCATCTTGGTATCGATCTTTTATTCTAGAGATCTTTAGAAATCGCCATTTTTAAATGGATTAGTTTAGTTATATTAACGTCCAGCAGTAAAGCAACACTAGGGCTATTTTGGAACGGATCTCGTAATTTTGAACTGCTGTCAGATGACGGGGACGACATCTGAGCTGGCACCCCTCTCTCCACACCTCATCACATCAAAGGGAGGATGTGTGGCCCTGACGGATTTAACATGCAACAGATCCCCTTAAACGAATGCTCTTTGGTAGAATCGGTTCTCTAACCTGAAACCCTACGGCTCAAGAGCCGAAAACTTACCACCAGGTCATCAAGGCGTCCATTTTTAAATGAAAAAAATAAAGAAGGAACTTAAAATTCTCTGTATTTTTCAAATTTCCCTGCATTTTCATTTTTTAAAAAATTATTTTAAATTCTTTGGGTTTTTTCGGTGGTGTGGCTGTTGACTGCGGCTTTTCATACATATAAACGCCATAGCTCGAAACACAATGGCTTAAAAAATGAAAGTGATTCTTGAGATATTAATAATAGTTCTATGTCAAATGCTAGTTTCAATCCGTCGAAAGAAAGGCGTCAAAAATAAATATTCGATTTTATGGCACCTATAGCAGTAATTAAATGACAAAAACGTCCCAACAATCATATGTTAGATTTAATAAAATCGTTAGATTCAAGCCAAAAATCAATCTTTTGAATTTATTGTTCGCCACTAGTATGTAGTAAATACACAAATGTAAGATTTTCTTTATTCTATATGAAGCATATAATTCAAAATAGTGAAGATAAAAATATGAGCACTTGTGGGTTTGTCTAAAGTCCCCACTTTTACGTGGGGTGGGAGGCAGAGAACACTTTTATTCAAGTATGCGAAAACGTTTCAGGGAAATCATTCCCACTTCATTTAGTAAAAGAAGCAACTTACGGCTGGATGAAATACGTTGATAGCCTTTATTGCTGCTTCTCCTGTCTGCTTGTATCCAAAAACTAAGTCGATCCAATTGTGAAGATTTTTAGTCACAGTTTCCGATTCTAATGCTTGTCTGTGGATAAGTATAAACAACCGAGGATTCTGTTTACACCATGGTGGAAGCAGCACATCATTCACTCTTATGCCAGATTGACGAACGCCAAAGTCGAAACCTAAAGTGAAAATGTGCTTCAGAATTCAAGAAAGTATGAATAAAAACGATTAAAAATGTAAACATATACTAAAATATATAGAACTTGTATTTCTCTTTTTTAAAAAAGTGCATATATATTTTTTAGAACGTATAAAATTTTATCGCAAAAAAATCTCAACGAAGATCATTATTCAGAGGATACATTTTATTATTTATGATGTAAGAGAAGAAACTAAATCGCAAAATAATAATATTAATTGTTATTCGCGTGTTCCACTTTACAACGGAAGGAGGGATGCAGTTGCTTCTGAGGGTATGGACCCCTGAACATTCGAGGGCAGAAGTCTGATTTCCAGCTCACACACGTCACAAACCCTTTTTACGGGACGAACATTCATGCCTTTCATTTATTCATTCACAGATCATAATTTAGATCTTGAATAGAGGACGATCACCTCTGACTCATTTTCCTCATTGGTATTATTCTCGATATGGAGGACTTTGTGATCCCGACAGATTTAACGTGCGCCAACAACCACACACACGGAGGGTCTTCGACTAGCGGGTTTGAACTCGCAGCCCAAGGGAGCCAATTCTATCGTCCCACCAACCAGGCTATCCCGACCATAATCATAATATCATTAATATACAGTAATATTCCAGAAATGCGGAAATGACAAAAAATAAATAAAAATGCTTAATTGATGTTTACACAAACAGCTATTTCCGAATTAAATAACTGAAAGAAAAGACATAAGAAATGAGTTAAATATAAGAAAGTTGGTGGTCTTCAAACATACTGATGCAAACTGGTATACATTAACATAAAGATGCAAAATAATTTATTATTTCGATCTTAAAGTCTTCGAGAAATTTCACAAACTCATCTAATAGCTCGTCCCGCCACCTCTTTCACATAGAATTTCTTCATAGCAAACGAACATAATATTTATTTGTTGTATCTTAATTAGATATCTCGTATCGTAATTTCGCTTTATAGCTTACTGTTGAGCAAATGAGCATAGACTTCTTACAAATGCGAAAATATTATTTGACATATCTAGGTCTGAGATATTGGCTTCTATAAAAGTGATTTCCTTTCGTACTTTTACGAACGTAGCGACCAAGAGCTTGTAGTTATGAGAATTTAACAATTCCTTGATATTATTATTATTGTCAGTTTCCTAATTAATTACTTGGTAAGATCGACAGTTTGAGCAAACAACATGAGAGGTGTGATCAATTTCTGGAATTTTTCCAAACTCATTTTTAAGAACAGACAAATTTTGCTTCTATTACAAAATTTTACATTGAGCACATTCATACCATATTCTAAAAAGGAAAATATTCGAAGAAGGGAAGAAAAATCAACAACTCTACAATTTTCATTTTACATAAATAAAGGTATTTTCTTTACTAGCACTAAAATTTCAAACAAAAAAATTATGTAAATTCTAATAAAGTATCTATAAATATCTAGAAAAAATGTCAGCATAATTTGAACCTTTACGATCCAATACATTGTGTTGTAACAAATGTATTAAAAAATGAAATCAGATTTTCTTGAAATTAATGTAATTATTTAAGATAAATGCAGACTTTTACATATTGATATAACGTAGATTTGTATGCGTGGAAAAATTAATCATGGCCCAAAAGTGTGGTGTAATAGGGTATTTCAAATGAAAATTAACATGTGATCTGGTCTTACAGCTCAGAAAGTAGGAAACTGATGCTACTGAAGAGAGAATAAAATATAATAAGCGATAAAGAAATTTAAATCCCTCACCATTTTGATTTGATAAAAATTCTGGTAAGAAAAAGAATTCAGGGATTAATTCTTTCACATCACTTGTGGAATCTTTGGTTACTAATCGCCATGAAGTATCAACTGAGTGAAAAGCTCGATCAGGTATATCAAAGTTATTATCTGAAAGAAAATAAATTTATCTTATGTAATAAATAAAAATCTTATATAATTATAAATCAATAAGAAATGTTGAATCAAAAATATATTTGAGACAGAGCTACAATTAAATTTTTTGGGGGAAATTCTAAAATAAAAATATTTATACACAAGTGAGGAAAAAAAAGTTTGACCAAGCATTAGTTGATATTAATCTAATTTGGCAAAACAAAATTTTCCCAGAGCAATATTATCAGTAATATAGATATTCTTTTAGCTAATAATTTGAAAGTTAAAATGAGACTGTAAAGTTACAGTAAATGTTAAAAGTTTTTAAAAAAGCCATGAACCGAAAGTTGCAAGGTTTTGTACATCTATTAATTGAGTTTTTTTGGTGTTAATATGTTTTCATTATAAAAATATTTAGATATTATCATAATGCAGAATTCAAAATAAAACACAATACCAAAAATAATGTACAATGAAATATTCTAAGTATTTAATTATTACAAAGTATAATTCATAATACTATCTTCAAACTTTCATTCTCTTATTATGACCAGATTTCTAATTACGACCTTATTATTTAGGTCTTAAGAGCTTATTAAGATTTTTAAATAATTTTTTTTAAAAATCAAGATTAGATAAAATTTTAACTGTTATGGCAACTTTATGATATATGATAACTTTTAAGATATTTATTATTTCTGTTCTTCATCTAATAATAGATAGTATCATACATCAGTCTAAAAAAATGATGAATAACAATATCCTTTGTTTCTTTACTCACAGTATAAGCGGATGCTGTTATAAAATTTGGAAATGTCCCACAGTAAGAAGAAATGTAACATTTTAATGAAGGAACAATTGTTTTTACTTTCTTAAAAACTTTCTGAATATTAGCTAGTAGACAAAAATTATAATTAATAATAGATGAATTAAAAGAAAACAATTTCTAAAAATTAACTATATAACATTTTTCATAAAGTCCAAAAAATGCTTATTTTAAAAATATAATATTAATATACAAAATGTTGTTTATACTAGATTATATCCCATCAATTTTCCGAGTTACATCATGTTTGGCTTTTACAAGACAAAAGGCAAATAAAAAAAGTTGTGGATATAGTTTGATTAAATCAGGTGATATCACTACCATATTCATATTATAAAATACAATAATTTAAAATTGCATTAAGGTATAAAAAAAGATATATAAACACTAAATATATATAATATGAATTAATATATGAAAAGTTACCTTGGTATTTAATAAAGCTGTAAGTATATGGTAGAAGTCGAATTAAAAAATGCAACACAGTGCCACTATTACTATAGTGGGATCCGTAATGATAAGGTCCAGAAATAGGAAGTTCAGCAGCACTGAATGGTCCACAAGCCTGTTCTTTTAATAACTATAAAAGTGCATTTAAAAGTATACATATATTAAAAAATACAAAAAAATTAAATATCTATGAAAGTTTAATTTAACATAAGTTTGCAGTAAGAATTTTAAAAAAAGTAGTAATAAATAAAAATACGTAGATTAAAAATAATTACATCATAAGTATCTTGGTAAAATGTTTCTCTGTATTTATGCTGAACCGCCACTGGTTTTTCAAAATTTCTGTAAAAGAAAAATAAGTGTTTAGAATTCAGACTATTACTAGAAACAAACAAAAAAATCATTAATGATTCTTTTAAAATATAGACTCTAACTAAAAAAAATTACATCTTGAAGTATATCTAAGAATTAATAATAGCAATGATGATGATGAGACGTCCGCTTTACAACGGAAGAAAGGGTGCAGTAGCTTCTGAGGTATGACCCCTGAGTAGCCAAGAGCAGAAGTCTACTTCTAGCTCATATGAAGATGACACATCACATTCACTTGCACACCCCTTTTTTACAGAGAAACACATTCACTCACCTCACAGATAGAATACAGAACAACCATGTCTTGGTTGGGATTCGAACCCAGGACACACAGTTCAATTGATTACCAAACCGATTTACTGACATTTTGAATTAAAATTTTGGACATAATCCTATGTGCAGTAAATATATGAAAAACTAAAATTTACAAAGATAAAAGTTGGTAAGTAAAAAATTAAAATTATTTGGAAGACAGAACTGGTGGACAGAAATTTAATGACATTATGCTTCAAAATTTGACCAAGTACAAGTATTTTCCAAAAACTTTCTTGCATACTCTTTAATAAAGTAACTCTCTTCCTTCTACATAATGGACTTGGACTTTGTATAAGAGTTTAAAGGTCAAGAGTAATCAGAATTTTATCTCCAGAAACTTACACTAGATGAGTTAGTACCAACAATTTTATGCAGAAAAACAGGCTTCAGTAAAACAACATTAAATTGAATAATATAATAAAAACTGATAAACAGAAATAATATTTATAAAGTTATAAATATTTATTTGAAATTTTCAATTAATCTACAATAAAATAATTTTGAAATGCATAACTGATGTATAAAGAAAAACATTTATTACTGGAAGTCATAACATTATTCTCACCTGTATACTGCTGGATCCAAAAGATTCAAGTAGGGGTTTGTATAATCAGCCAAAATGAAAGGGAAAACTGGATACTGCATTAGATCATTAAATGAACGACCAGCAATCTTATTCAATTGAGTAAGATATTCAAAGTTTGTGATAGCTTTCTCTCTCCACAATTGGGTTAAGTATGTCACTTCAATGCCATGCTGACAAGGTAAACCATGTTTTTCTAGTTGTTTCCAAATGTACTGAAATTGCTGAATCAAGAATAAATAATTTAACAATAAATATTAAAAAATGATAATACATTTATGCCTAAACTGTATATCATAATATTTAATTTAAAAAATGTAATTAACTTGTCAGGTCTTTTCGCTAAAATAAGACAATTAGCAAACATTTATTTGTTTCACAGCTTATATTAAATTAGTTTTTATCTCAATTGCCAGAATTTTTTAAGAATAAAAATTGACTAAGTAAAATTAAACTATTAATAGTTTCAATAAACAGTTACTAATATATTTTCAGAAAATAATTTATTCATACATAAAAAATTTCAAACTATAAATTTTAAAAGAAAAAGAATATAAGAATTTATTTTTTTCACACTTTATATATAATTATCTGATTTTTTAAAGAATAATATTTTGAAAATACTGAAAGATTTGAAAATAAATTTTTGGTAAATACCACTAATTATTAGAAAACATGCAACAGTTGAAACTTTGTGGATACTCTTTTCTATTATTTTAAAATTCAATTTGATTTGATTTTTTGAAAAATCATTTATTTATGGATTTTATTATAATTTCTAACAAAATTTTAGCTTTATATGTGTGAAATAGGAACTTGCAAATATTGCTCATTAAAATAACTATCTTCTATAGAAACTTCACTTTCAAAGATTCACTACATAAGCAAACCTGTCTTTTTTTAAACTCCATCTTTTTTATGTAAGAAAATTTTATGAATGGATGCAGAAAATATTAATATGAATAAGAAAAAAATGGAATAAACGGAAAAATATTTTTCTAAGACTGCAATGAATTTTTAAAATATTTATTCAATTCAAAATAGTAAAAGAAAGAAATTTTTGTTACTCACCCTTTCAGAATCAAATGCTATTAAGTATGTTAATCCATTAGTTAGAAATATTTCAAAGGCATTGTTTTGCAATTCATATCTGCGAGGCACAATTTCTTTAATGCAATCAAATGGTAAACTTTCAGAAATAGGAAGGTTTATATTCTGAAAGAATAAAAAAAGTATTGCAAAGCTATAGTAAAAATTTGAAAGGAGTAACACTAAATTATACTATGTAGCAATAAAAATAAATGTGAAAAGAATTTAATGAAAGAACTAATAATTCTTTAAAAAACTATAGAAGAATACTCACCTTTGCAGAAGATTCTTCTCCAATAAGATGAATACAAAAGGCACCTAAAAAAAATTGTCACTTATTTTATATTACTTAAAAATAGGAACATGTCAACTCATACAATACATCAAATAATTCAAATGGAATAGTGCATCAAGAATTTATTTTGCAATAAAAATAATAGATTTTACTATGAATTTTAATTAAAAAAATTTGATAAAATAAAAAAAGTCAAAATTAAAAACCTTTAAATTATGATTTTTTTTTCTTCAAATGGAACAGCATTAAGTTAATTATAATATGTATCTTCCATGCTTTTTTTCTCAAATTTTTTAGGATCATAATAAAAATTAATAAAATCTACTATATTTATTTAATATATTGAAATTGAATAAACCATACCGATTAGAATTTCAACTGGAGCTTCTTCAAAAGCTGTTACAATTTTGCATGTTGAAGTATATCTAAAAAAAAGTACAAAAATACAAACAAAATAAATGATCTATTATTCCTCATTTGAATTTAATCATATATATTTGATGCCATTTACAAGATTTAGCATTATGTTGTTAATTAAAAGATTTACACTCATGTTCATAAATTAAGGGTAATGTAAGTTCAGGAAAAGAAAGAGTCAGGAGTAAAACAAGCGTAACTTATTAGTAAAGCTTATTTATTAAACAAAAGGTAAAGAGAAAAAAAGATGCTATTTGTTTGATATCATTCATAAAAATTGCAATTTTTTGCTCCCTGGAGCAGATTACAAAACTATTTACAAAAACCAATATTAAATTGTTGGTATGATGGTTAATGCATTGTATGTCCCCTATTCGATGCAACACAGTCCATACAACGCCTAGGTATGCTGAATATTAAATTATCAATCTGATCTTGTGGAATATTATCAAACAATGCTCTCTGAAGCTTCGGTAGACATGTAGGAGGTTATCGTCGGCCAAGCATATTCCATACATGTTCTACTGGATTCAAGTCCGGTGAGAATGCCGGCCAGTCCAAACGAGTGATATCCTCCGATCGAAGGCATTCGTTTACGATGTTTGTACGATGACAACTGGCGTTACCATGAATAAACAATAATTCTGAGTTCATACCACCCCAAAATAAACGAACATGTTCCAGAATGACATTTCGATAGGTTTGGCCTGTCATCGATAGATTTGGTGACCAATGCTGCACCACCGTGTGGATGCCGTTCAATGATGTTCTCTTTGTGGTGACGGGTACCTGGCGCTCTCCATATGAAAGTCCGGTGGGAATCATACTGTAAGTTGAACCTGAACTTGTCGGAAAGCATCGCACAACCCCACTGTTGCAGTGTCCCCAATGCATGCTCTCTATTCC
This sequence comes from Argiope argentata, assembly GCA_026289955.1. Lineage (NCBI taxonomy): Eukaryota > Metazoa > Arthropoda > Arachnida > Araneae > Araneidae > Argiope > Argiope argentata. The sequence continues at coordinate 3,441,733 of JAOUZG010004491.1, read as the reverse complement.
ACCAGGCTAACCGCAGGCGACAGTGAGTTGCATTTAGTAGAACACATTTGACTGGCCTACGAGCATATAGACCAATCTGCCCTAATCGTCTGTACACAGTCTGCCTTGAAACTGTCTTACCAGTGGCTGAAGAGAGTTGATGAGACAGATTTGATGTTGTGCTCCGTCTGTTTCTTTTGGCAGAAACTGAGAAATATCGGTCTTCATTTGGCGTTGTAATTCGTGGGCGACCTTTTCTATAACGTCTACACATATTACCATAATCTTGGAATCGTTGTCACTCTAAGAGATTCCGAATTCCTCAGATACTTCCAAATGGTTACACCCACATTCCAGACGGCCGACATTTCTATCACGTAAAAAATACTTCAAATGCGTTCTCCGTGTCATAACTATGGGTTTATTTCACTAAAAGGCTTATAAGGCGCTCGCGAATAATTTTACTTCTTTGCCTCTATTCCTCATACATCACTCTCTTGCATTCTCGTCATTGTGACGTACTATTGATGCCCTCTGCTGGCTTCCTTCAATTTGCATATGATTTTTGAAAATGTGTGTAGTCATTTTACGTGTGATGTAAACTTATTTTGGAGTTCGATTTCGCATGACTCTGAATTACCCTTAATTTATAGATTGAGTGCACTATTACTTATTTTCACAGAATAATGACGATAAACTTCCCAAATTAGTGCTTTTTCAACTAGGCACAACATTTTGGAATTCTTTGTGAAAGTTAATGATGCGCCCCTTTTCAAAAATCATTTCATTTTATGATGTATTAGATAATTTATCAAACCACTATAAAATTTTGCTACATTTTAGATGTAAAAAACAATTTTATTTTTTATAGAATTTTGAATTAATGTATGATCTTGGTCAATTCAAGAAAAAAAAATAAGAAAATTTGGATTTCAAAAATATTTTATTTCTTTTTGAAGCTTTATATTGTTACAAGCGAGCGAGCGGCACGAAAACTCGCCAAAGTTGGCGACGTTTGGCGAAGAGCCTAGCGCCAGCTTGATCGGTTTGGCGAAAGGAATAATCTAGTAGCCGCTAGATTGTGCGCGATGTTTTGAGAATTTCCACGAGACTCAGGTGCACGCGCTTCTCGGCTATATAAGGACGAGTAGCCGGCGTGAGTTAGTTAGTTGCTATAGTGATTTGATCGAGTGAGTTGAGAGTTTGCTCTGAAATAAAAAGCGTCTCGCTGGACTAAAGGATTTGTGAGCTGTGTCTGCGTTTGCTGTTAACGCTATGTTATTGAGCTCGCTGCGCTTGACTGTATCTGTGCTATACGATAGCTGCTTTGCAGTCTGTTTTTATCGTACGTAAGACTTGAATTTACGCTGTAATTGACTGTTGACTGCTGGATTGTATTTATCTGAAATTTTTACTTTATTAATTATCCTGTAAATAACTGTAAATAAATTTGTTTGTGCTGTCTTCATACAAAGTCCATTCAATCCGAACCCGCTAAGCATAAAAACGTAACAATATTAATCTAGGAATTTTTAAGTCTAAATTTTATTGAATGGTCAAAATGGATCGTGGATAACAAGAGAAGCAATAATTAGAGAATTGATAAATACATCCAAAGAAAAATGCTAACAGCAATTGTTTAGCAATTTTTTTAAAAAACTTTATCAAGAAGAGTAAATAAAAATATTACTGAAAAAAAATCTTACAAATATTTTTGACAATGTTTAACATCATAATCTGATTATCAAACAATAGATCACTTTTTTATACACAATAGACTAATTTTATTAAATTCAATATCACACAAATCCATTTTTAGAGACATTGAAGGGAAGATAATAATAATAATTATAACTATTTCTAGATTTCCTTCAATTAGCCCAATTAAGACGCCAATAGAATTAAGTTGAAGCATAAATCCTTCTTATTTTCCTCTGCAAGTCTTTGGATGTTTGAAAATATGCGTTTTGTATCCTCTTTCAACACTTCACCCATCATTCATTTCTTAACAAGACCTTTCTGTAATCATTCAATTAAAAATGGATCTGCATGATCAAACTTATTAGATCATCTGGTGAGTCCTCTGTATTAAGATTATACCCTCTATAAGAAGATATATTTTTAAAATCTAAATCAATTTCTATAGGCATTTTCCCCTTTATGTAGAAGTTATAACACACACACAAAAATTGCTTGTTTTGTAAACTTTATTAAACAAAAGCTATAAAAATTTTTAAAAATAAACGAATGCAAAAAAAAAAAAAAATCGTCTTGCATACAATTATTAAATTTAAAGCCTTTTCAATATTGAATAACCACAATTATATATTACAGAAATTAGACTGATAAAAATTAATTTATCATAATTTAAAAAATAACTAAAGGATAAAACAAGGGTACAAAAAGACTTACTCAATTTGCTCATGACTGTGAAGCCTATGTAACACCGCTGCTGAATCAGGAAACTCATTATCATGTAGCAACAAATTTAGAAAAGGTTGATTTTTATCATTACTGACCACTAAATTTCACAAAATAAGTTACAATTAATTTAAAATTTTCAATGCATTTCAGTAGCATATTTATACATGTAGCATGTATCCACTACAATCATGAAGTAAATCTAAAATATTTTAAAGTATCACATTTTTAATGAATATGATAAGCAAAACATTATCTATATAAAGTTTACAGACACAAAATAATCGTACATATTTTATTATATAATAATTATTATTACATAATTTATTATATAATATATTATTATAATATATTATTATTATATAATAATATTACATTTGTGGTAATTAACAACAAAATGTTTCACATCCTTATGTCCTGCTGTACATACTCTACACCAGTACTGAAAAATAACAAAATTATTAAGTAACGAACACGAGCTTAATGGAACCAATTGAAAGAGCTGTGAAGAAGCAACATTCTATTGGTTACTTAAATCACAATCGGCTAGAAAAACAAATACAATAGAGAAGAGGGATTCAAATGAAGTTCTATTCACCAAAATTCATTTTGAACGACCATTTTACCATCCATCCCCATAATGTAGGCATGGGGAAGAATCAGCCATAGAATAGAAAAATAGAATATTAAAATAGAATAGAACCAAGCCTCCTCAGAAAGATTTTAACAAAAAGAGAAAGAAAAGAACTTGGAACATGATTAAGAAATCAAATTGCTTCTTGAAGCATTGTTTCACTTATCTTGGTTGAATGTGTGTGTTTGAATTTATAATTATATTAATAAAATGTTTTCAAATAATTTGTAATCTTACTGAAAAATAAACTTACTCAATTTGTCCATATAATCGGGCCTCAAGAATCTTGAGTCCACTCTGAGATAACATCTTTTCAATCTTCTCCTAATCCTAAGGGGCCCTTCAGTAGGATCAAGTTCCCATGAATGAGGGTAAAACTCAGGGATGTGCCAAAGAGCTCTGAAATATTTAAACAAAAATATTTTAAAATTTTGTTGAATTAAATAGAAATTTAGATTTAATCTGAAAGGAGTTTAAGGAAGACAGAATTTTTTAAAAAAATCACCAAATTTAAAATTTTTTAACAAGACACATAACCTCATAAAATAATAAAATAAGATTAGTGGGATAAATAGGGTGTATTGCATCAAGAAAAACAGAAACAAGTGATGTAAAGATATTTTCAAACTAATTGTCATTATTTAAGAAATATGCGATCTGCATCAGATGCAAAAAAGCTATCTGAATATTTCACATAGCTTATAATGTAAAACTCATGCATAGTAAAGGGAAAACTAAGTTTGAAATTATAATATTTTAAAATTTAATAATATTTGATAGAAATGCTCTATATTAATCAGAACAAATACAATACATCTAGATTTTCTTATTTGTTGAAAGAACAAGTATCTTCATTTTGAATTAGACATAGTATTCAAAACGAATGATTAATGAATTCAAAAAGCTTGCTAAGAAATAATACAAATATTTGGAAATCCTTAGCTAAGAAAAGAAATTTGATCATACACTAAAGAAAGAAACATAATGACAGATAAAATGAAAAAAAAAATCTTTCTGACTATTATCAAAATTATAGAAGAAGAATAGAAAAATATAAAAATAATGAAGGAAATTAATAGAATAACTATTTCAAGAAAGTAGAAAGATAAATCAAAAACTAACAATTTATTACACAAAATTAACATATCATATACTTCTCATGAGTCATTTGTTCCACAAGTTTAAACCAAGTCCTCCGCCCAGAAGTTTCTTCATAATATTTGCCTTTCAGTTCTTCCATAAAAGATTTTCGTTCATTGTTTTGGATTTCAAAAACCTTTTGAGTAACACTTAATGCCTGAGTGGACACTTCCTTAGCCAAAGTTTCAAATTTATGAAGCATTCTGAAATAAACCTTCATGTTAATTAATATAATAAATAAAAGAAAAAATATTTTATTATTTATAAATAGATCGTTTGTAAATTAAAATTTGCATTTTTATTTTATAAGATATCATACTAAATTCAGTAAATATTACTTTCATATCTTTTTGATAATGTGTAAAAGGAGCAGGCAAATAAAATGACAAAAATCTAAAATTTTTATGGTAATTAAGAATTTTTTAAACATAAACAGAGTAAGTCCGAGTTTTCTTTCAGAAAATAATAATGATAATAAATCAACAAATGATATGTATCCCTAAAACTGCTCATATACATAAATGAATACTTAAAGAAAAAGTCAGCATGATTAATCTCAGTGAAATTTTCTCACTAACTTCTCAAAAAAAGTATTTGTTAATAATATGCTACTGGCAAATAATAGTTAAGAAACAGCTTATTAATATGTGTTCTTTATAAATTAATAGCTGGAATGAAGTTAAAATAGAACATCAGAAAACTAAATGTGCATTTTAGACGCCTTTTTTGGAACTAATTATAACTAAAATTTGATGCAATGCCACAACTGTAATCACAAAATCACAACTAAAATTTCACAAATTAAAGACATTGCTTTCTTGAGCAACCCATTTATATATGTGATAGTACAGATCAAAAGACAAACTTTAAATGCGTTTGGTTCCAATTTTGTTGCAAATTATGCTGTAGATGATAAATCTGGGTTTTGCCATTATTGTATGGGTTTTGCCATTACAATAGAGTACTAAGGCAGTAACTCTATTGTACTAAATCAGCCAGCCACAGAGACTTCTAAATGGATTTTGTTCAGAATTCTCTGTGTAACTAAGTAACAAATTTGGTTACAAATCAGACACCAAATATTATTCATTTAGCTCTGTATTTTTTAGATATCATATTCACATATAGACAGAATTTAAAAAACTGTTAGCCTAAAAGGTCAGAATTATGAATGTCCTGAGCTTGAATTTGTTGGCAATTACAATGCTTTAAATACAAAAAAGTAAAAAGAAAGGCAAAAAAATCATTGTTACACTGTTGTATACTCAGCTATTAAAGGATGGGTAAACAGTATATTCTTCAACCAATTTCATTCAATATAATCTATATAAAAAATTTCTTCACATTTTATTTTAACTTATAAGTTGAAAATAAAGACAATATATTTGAAGTATAAAAGAAAACTTTGAGTTCTCTATGATTTGAAATTAAGAATTAAGTACTAATTCCTTTTAAATATTAAAAATAAATTGTTTGGCCTTAATTTCTAATTAATACATTAGAAATCTTTATATTTGTGTTTTGTACTAAATCTTTATATTTTCAACACTTATAGTGCACGAAAATACTTATAAAGTTTACTAAAATATTCTAATGGTATTAAATTTAAATTAGTTCATTTATTTACTTGAAAATAAATATCAAAAGAAAGGAAAAAAAATTTCAAACTAGATTCAAGATAAAAGCTTATTAAAATAGGAATAATTAATTACTATGTCTAATTGTGATTACTTGAATTCTGGCTTGTAATTACTTGATTTCTACAAACAAAATGCTTATTTGATTATTTTAAAATAAATAAATGATTTGATTTAAAAATCATTTATTGTTTTTAAATCAACACTTCTATATCATTTAACTTTATCAAAAAAGAAAAAAAGAAGAAAAAAAAAACATCATTATTATTTTTTTGCAAAACATTGCTCTCTTTTTTTTTTTTTTCTAAACAATAATGCTAAAGAACAAAAATAATTTTAAAAGGCTTTGATACATACAAATAATTATAACAAAATACTATTTTGAAGCCATATAAAAGCTTAAAAAGTTACCTTTTAGTTTGAAATTACGTTATTACTCTACAATAATCTGCCATATTATGATTGTGTGCATTTTGCATTTCAAGTAAAATCAGGTCTAAAACCCAAAATCGTTCCATTCTCATATTATCATAACACATAAACTCTGCAAACTGATATTCATATATATGAACATGAAAATTAAAGAGATTAATAATAATTTTACAATTATTACTATTATTAGAAAAGGAGTATTTATTCATCTGAAGTTAGACATTTGCAACATACAAAATATAAATATGTTTATAATAATTACTTTTCATTATATTTACTGATTTCAGATACCCATTTACAGCGATCTTCATTCCACAGATGAAACCAGTCAGATTTTAACTGAAGATATGAATAATAATAATTAAGAAATGAAAGTTTCAAAAAAATTATGATCACATTTATGAAAAAATTTCAAATTTCAAAAGAGAAAAAGAAAAAGATAGAGATACAATTCTCATTCAAATATAATTAAGTTATATGAGAGGAAAATTTAAATTAAAAAAAACTGATAAACATGTTGTATATAAATTCAGTTCATTCATAGCATATACATAACTTCAAAATACTACAATACAAAAGTAGACAAATAAATTTTACAAATGAAGTCTGTTTTATATAAATTAGGTATAAAGTATGTTGGCATCATATGTTTAATTATTTGAAATGAGATATTACTTTATGTCCTTCACAAAATTAAGATTACACTTTTCACCATTTAAATAATATGTATTAATAAATATATTTGTTAAATATTATTCAAAGAAAAAATTAGCATCTGATATATTTCATTAAAAATAACTTTTGTCAAACAGCAAGTAAAAGACATCAATGAATACTCAAATATTTAAACAAATAAAAATTAATTTAACGGTAATTGAAACATTTTTGTTGCCTTTGAATATTTCATCTTTATTTTGTGATGGTACATATTATTGATATTAAAATGAATAAAAGATAATATAGGATCTACATGTTTTTTTTTCCTTTATATGTACAAAACCAAGAAGAGCAATGCAATAAACACCCCTAAAGTGAACATTTAAGAAAGTACACATATAAAGACAAGAAATGGAACACCATAATATATTATTATAAAATGAATGGAAGATAATATTTTTAATGCATAGACAAAAATTGAAAGTTTAGTTATCAAAGATCTAAAATTCACCTTTTGAACATCTGGAGTATTTGTAGAAATACTTAAATATGGTGAATCTTTTAATAAATCTTTCACTATAGAGCACACAATTATTGCATTCTTTTTAAGCTTGGGTGATGAATTAATTATAAGATCATCCAAAAATAGAAGAAAGTATTCAATCTGGAAAAATAAAACATTATTAAATTGAAGCAACAATTTTTAAGATAAATAAAATAAAGATAAAATTTATCTGAATCAATATAGATTATTAAAAGCTATTAATACATTTGTATAGTTAAAGTGTATTAGTTAATATACTTCTTACCACATATATAATAATAAAGTAAAACTTAATATAATAAACAATATGAAATAATACACACAAAATACAATGTCAAAAGCATAGTTGCAGCTGAAAAATCTGAGAAAACAATTCCTTCAATTGGTGGCCAATATGGACTTTGTTATCTAGCATTAAATATTTTTTACATATTCTCACTTTTGTAAAGCAGAAATGACCTGAAAATGCCTAGAAATTATAATACAATACTTTTTAAGGTCAAATGTATTTATTGCAAAGCATTGAGATTTCCTCCCATGTGAAGATTCTGAGCATTCAATGAAATGAAAATGCACCTTAATAGATTACTAAGATTTCAAGAGCATGCTTTTATTAAAATGCAATTATTGTCAAAAACTCTATAATAAAAAGTTATTGAAAAGAATATTGAAGTTTTAATTTTTGCATAATGTACAGCTAGGATATCACATTCTCATAGATAATAAAGCATTTCATTCAGTAGATCAATGGACAAATAATTCATGCGACTTCTTTAAAAAAATTGCAGTACAGTGGTAACAAAACATTCTGATAACCACAGCTGCAGCAGAGAAGGTGAGACAGAAATATTTTCCCAGTTTTATTTAAAATGTTTTCTCCCCTTTCCCCCCTTAACTCCCCATTTTTTTCTGGTAGTACATCCCAGTTCCTTTATATTTGGAAATCATTTTTTTAAAAATCGTTTTAGAATAATATCATTTTAGAATAATATTAATTTTAGACAATACAATTTTTATCATAAAACAACCAAGCTCCTTAAAGCCCAATCCTTACTCTCTAAAGACATAGACATCAACAGTTATTAAATTATAAAACAAAAGTTGGTATGGTAAAAGGCAGATTATATTGTAAACTACTTTCAATACTTTTTACATAGTAATTTTTATAAAATTCACAACAATATATATATTTTTGAATATCCTATCTTTTCAGAATGAATATTATTGCAATGAGCATTTTAAAGGTATTATTACTATTCTTAAGGACAACACTTCATACACATAATTCAGAAAATTTTATAAGAAAACAAATAGGTATGACTAAAAATAATATTCATAAAATTCAGGCATTTCAAAACAATTTTTAAGGTACACCCATCTACTACACATTAAAAGTTATCTAAAACTTAAATATATTCTAAATTAGGAAATTATAAAACTATGACCTTAGATTGAAACTATAAATGTGCATAAGAGAAAAATAATATTTCAAATAAAGGAGTTTTGATTACTGGTAAAACATATGTATTTTAAAATCAGATTGAACATCTCTATGCTAATAACCAATTTTTACATCACATTGGGTTTAGAATATCATAATTGAATAGGAGAACTTTAGCCAATCAAATGTCTGTTTTAAGTTTTTAGTACTAAATTCAATCATCTGAAACTAAGAAACATATAAGGCATGTGGGGGGGGGGATTTATAGTTGAAATTCAAAAATAAAATTAAGATCATAACTCCTTTTTATTTTTTAAAAGAAATAATTTAAATAGCTTTATCACAATTGTTGGAAAAATTTAAACTACAGGTTTATCATAAAATCTGCTTTCAAAAGCAACTTACTCTAGTGATTGAAAAAACAACAAGATGAAGGATTTTTTGTTTGAAAGGATGACTAGCTAAAATTTCCACAACATAATCTTTGATTAATGGATCTTGGTTTGGTGAGAAAACAGACATCAAAAGGCTGCTCAACTAAAATATAAAACAAAAAAATATAGCTCAGAAAAAAAAAACACAAATACTAACAGAATAAATCAACTATGTATGTTATAAATTATTATTTTAAATTCTTTCATCAAATGTTCTAATATCTGAAGCATCCAGAGTTCACAAACTTTTGAAACAAAATATTACATTTACAGCAAATTATAAATGTAGTATCTTTGTACCTGGAAAACACTACATAATAATAAAGGAAAGTACTTTTTCTGATTGTTACCATTTTCTTTTTCATCATAAAATTTGCACTCTATGCTGATTTAACCTTTCACGATGATTTGAGAACATGTGTGAGAAAAACTTTAAATATGACAGATTACAGAAAGTTTAAGGGCAGAATTTAATCTTAAGTAATAGTTTTATAATAGTTAAAATGAAAAAAAGAATAAAGATAATTACCACTTTCTTCAAAGCATCCTTTAAACAGCACATAAGTGTTGAATATTCTCTTTTTAAGATACTTATATTTTTACTCTGTAAAAAAATAAGGATGAATCAAACTATCCATCAGACAAAATAAAACAATAGCGAAATATACAATTATCGGAAACTTTACATATTTTTCCCCAGATATTATAAACAATAAAATTAACCTCAAAAATTCATAGAATTATGTTTGAGTCAAGCATACATTATTAAAATATAAGATATATAAGTATACTAAAAAACCATTAAATTAAAAAAATTACATCTAATTTTTAAATACACACATATGTTATCCAAATCAGCAGTTTAATAAAAGTTTATCTAACTAGTAAAAAGTGTGTATAAATGCTTAATAGAACATAATAATCTATTAAATTTTTTTTCTATATAATACATATTCAGAACCAAAAAAAATCTGAAGAACTGTTTAAATTCAGCTTTAAAAATTATGTTGTGTCACTAAGAAAAATTGTAAATAACAGAATTTAATACAGTGATGTATTTTACTATCAAAAATAGATTAATCATCAATAATCAATGCTTTAAATATAATATTTTTTCATTTCAAATAATTTACTGCAGGAGTTAAAATCCCATATAATAAAAACACCACTATTCTCACTAAAAAATACATCTAAAAATTACTTTTAAAAAGTATTTTTAACATTAAATATATTCCTAAACTAAGAAGAATTAATGCTAAATAGAAATAAAGCACTTTTGAACTCTGAATCACAACAGTTATATATAATCATATTACCATTGCTATTCCAAGGCCTTTAACACAAAAAATAAAAATGGCTTTTATGAAATCCCTTTCTTGAACAGAGATTTTTATTCGACGATCTAGAAAAAAAAGCCAAATAAGAAAACATCCACAAAAAAGAATTTAAATTTCTAATGAATGAAATGATTTTAAAAAAAAGAACATACCTTTAAATACAATAAAGTGCATTACTTCTGTAAGCATGTATTCAAATCTGCTTATAATTTCAGTCATCGGAATTTCTCTTATTGATTTTCCAATATGAGAATTATTCTTTTCAGTAGGATAAAACTCTTCAGGTTGAACTCCAATATCGTCAACAGGCACTGAGATGGTAGAAAAAGTACCTAAGGTTTCTTGAAACTCGTTTAGGAGTTCCCAGACTGTTTTATCTTACACAAAAATAAATAAACATTGAGTATGATAGTAAAAGTTGGGATTTTTTAAATTCATTTATAATTATAAAAGAAATTTTATTCTCTCATTAATGAAAATAAAAACCAAAATTGTGTAAATCAATAGAATTAAATTATTAAAATTTCAATAAAACTAAAAACATGCCTTAGTTAGAATTTATATTAGAATTTAAAATTATCTCAGATGCTTAAATGAAAATTATAATAAAATATAAACTCCTAAAATGGAAAAAAATCAGTTTTTATTTTTAAAATTGAAATAAAGACCCAAAATAAAAATATTTTCTCAATTCATATTACTTTCATTAGTTAAATTATCCAATAAAATACAGAAAAAAAAGTTAGTTACTAAATTATTTGGTAAGTTTTTTTAAAAAAAAACTAACTATACTACTTTAATTTAATTGGCAGTAACCTTAGAAGAGAAAATAATAAATAAGAAAACAAAAAGTAAGAAAAAATGGTGTAAGAACAATTTAAGAAGTACAAAGTAAAAAGAAGGTAAGAAAAATTTAGGAACAAAATATTGCACTAACCATTAAGATATGTTGAGTTAGCTTTTAAAGTATGAGAGTTCCATAAAATTGATAGTTCTTCTATTACTTGAAACAAAACACACTGACATTCTCTTAAAGTCAAAACAGAATGTGAATTGGGACCTATTTGAAAATACAAGATAAAAATTATGTTACATTTCTTTAATATTTTTATAAATATCAATAAAATATTAGATTATATAGGATGCCTTAAATGTTAATACATACCATAATCTTCAATACATGTTTTTTCTAAGCCAGCAAAACAATGAAGTATATCACAAAATTCAGAAAAATCTTTTGAGCGTTTGGAGCTAAATCATGATATCAAAAAACTAATTACTTTTTAATAATGAATATAATTTGCAATGATGCAGCATAAAAAAATTACCACTCAGTATTTTAAATATAATCTATTTGTTCATTTCCTTCATTTATTGATAGAAATTAGAAAATATAAATAAAATAATTTACTCATTTATTTTTACATTACTATAAAGAATTTCATTTAAGGAAACAAGACGATTCATATAATTTAACATCACTCAACATTATTATTAGAAATCAATATTTGATAAACAAACTTAAAAAAAAAACACCAACAGACAATATATACTTTTAAACATTTAAGCCACAAAACACATGTGTTTTTTTGTAGCCATACAAGGATGAAAGATAAAATCCTTACTACAATATGCTAAACGAATCCAATAGTTAAAAAGTTACAAATAGAAATTTTTAATAGTGATTTAAGATTACTAGTATCAATTTATACTGTTAATAAAAATTATTAGTATTAATTTTTACTTAGCTGTACATGGACAATAGTACTACAAACTACTATTTTCCTATTATTGGAGGTGTAGGATGTTTTATTATTAATATTAAAATTAATGGGAGTGGTCTTCCAAAGATCATGTTGCATACTTTCAAATAAAAACATTATTCCCCAACCCTGGATAAAAGTATGAATTTTTTATAGGCCACAATGCTTTTCTTACCATTAGGAACAATCCCCTGCCTCCAAATTGTGATAAGACACATTTTTCTTTCCATCCAATTGAGACCAAAATTTGATGCAAAACTGCTATTGGTCGATGCGTCAGAAGCTACTTACAAAATTTCATCTATTTAAGTTTTTGTATTTTTGAATTTTCATATTTATATGCAGATAACCAAAATGTGAATTTCCATGCAAACTCGGTTACAAATTTGGCAATAATCTATGTTTTAAATGTTAAATCTGCATACCAAATTTTATTCATCAAGGTCTCTTCATTTTGCAGAAATTTCATTAAGTTACATTCGGAAAAGGCACATTTACCCTGAATAAATTTTGCTCAATATTCGAAACAAAATCTATAAATTTGGTGTAAAGGCCATACACCAAATTTCAGCTATCTAGATCAAAGCATTTTTGAATTATCTTTGTCAGACAGACATAATACAAAAAAAAAAGTTTTTTGAAGTTATCGAGACCTGAAAAGTAAAGATTCGTAAGAATCTAAAGTTCAAATTTTCTAACGACCACACTACATTCGCTATACTTTGTCTACAAGAAATACAAATATTTGAAAGATGCTCAGCTGAGAAGTCGAATTATGGTATACATGGGGCGAATAAGAAAGTAAAATATAGTTATGCATGTAACTGCATATTTACATAACTAAAATAAAGGCATGCATGCAATCTAGATAATATCCTAGATGAGGAAAAGTTTTAAGAAAATATCCAAAGGTTTCCCTAGCAGCAAGAGCATGAACTAGTAGCTTTGCTAGAGATCATCGTCTAGAAAGAATTCCGAGATAAAATGACAATGCATGTATCTTGGCACTCAAAGAAAATTTCGCCTCTACAGGAAAAAAAAGTTCATGGTATATGTATAATAGACAAATTCATTTTCATACATTTTTATGGTGCAGAAGCGGCTGCACTGAAAATTTGTGCAAATGGCTTAACACAAATTCATGCTTACCTATTAGGCTCAGCAAAAAAATGTAACAATTTTTAAATTCTGATTTAAAAAATAGAAGTTAGAAGGAGATTTCACACCCTGAAAAATATCTTACGAAATTAGAAATATTGTTCAAGAAAATATCTTTACCGTCTTAAAATACATTAAATTCTTAGTTTTCTGACTTTATTTTCTGAACAAATCTACATCATTAAAAATTAATAATTGCTTTGAAATTTAATATTATTAATATTTTCTGTAGTAAGAAAGAAAACAAACAAAATGAATTTGCATGTTAACAATATTTTACAATGGTGCTAAGTTGAAAGAAATTTTAAAAAATTACGAAACATCCTTCTTATCTGACCTGTTTAAGAAAAATAATAAATTAAAAAAAATTTCTAGATTTAATTACGAAAATAAAGATTTGAACAATTTAAGCTAAATAATCAAATAATTCCTGCCTTGATAAAAAATTTTTAAACAATAACAGCACATTTAATATCATATAATGAGAATACAACGACAAAATTCATTTATTAATACTTACCTACATAATTCAGTGGCCATTAATTTCAATAAATTATTAATAGACTTCATGCATGAATTCATTTCTAATGCAGTAATATCATTTTTATCTCTGTAATAAAATAAAAACAAATGTTTAGAAATAATAGAAAGATAGGCTAACTAAACAGTAAATTTAAATCAGTTCAATACATTATAATATACATGTCATATTACATACACTGGATATCATATTTAATATATAAAAGTCAGATGAGGAATACTTTAGAACTATTGGTTAGGGTAGCTTTAATAGATGGTGATTAATTACTTTTAATATGAATCATTATGTCATATTTTCAATAAAGATAGTCATGGGAGTTTTATCATGCAAATGCTACTTTGAAGTCAATTATGTTAAATTTTTCAAGCTATTAATATATTTTTTTATTCAAATACATATCCTTTTTATTTAATATATCTAAATAAAATATATAATGATAAAGAGAGCAACAGTCTAAAAATTGTTGAAAACTGTTAATTAAAAAAAATTGTACTTCCAATAATTACAATGGAATCAACAGAATTTATAATTTAACATGATATGAAGAGAGGCTTGCAATCAATGCTATGGTGGATATATACTTATTAGAAGAGTGTAGAAAATAACTAAAAGTGAAAGATTCAGTAACAGAAAATTTTGAGGGTTCAGTTAAAAGAGAAAGTTGATAGTGAGCTGAATTAATTAATGAAAGGAAATGTTCTGTTATGCAGTTTTTTTACAGTAAAATGGATAGTTTGTACACCAATTACAAACTCATACATTAATGACCCCGATTCCCAAGATGCAAAGTGTTTTACACAGGTAAGAAAGAATTTAGGAATATTTAAATTATCATGATTTGCAAAAAGAATTAGCACACCATATTTTGATTAAAATGACCTGTCAAAGGGTTGGGGGAGAGAAAACAAGAATATAAATGCCTTAGGCAATAGTCCTAAGATCATAGTAAAAAAATAGTTTAATCTATGTATGTTTTTTTTAAAGTGACAAGAGTGCTAAAAAATAGCAATAGATCTCAGATGTCTTATAAATTTCCTGTGACTTTAATCTTTGGGTACATCTGATGATTGAAAACATCATGCACATGTTTTGGCCAAATTATGGAAGACGAGTCTAATTTGTCATTCAACTAGGACAAAATGAAACATTACATTCTTGTTCGTGACAAGAGTGATTGGTATTATATATAAGGGAACATTCTATATATAATATTATAATTCTGATTAATATGCATGTCATATTGCTCAAATACAAAAATTCTCATAAAAAATATACTGTTTTTATATATTATTAAAAATTAAATCTGCTAAAAAAGAAGAATTTTTTTTCAAATGTCTCTGTACCCTAAGGTTAATGATGATCAGTGGCAAACAAAAATCCTATTATTCTGATTGACATTTAGTCTTGCTTCACCACAGCTTTACAGAAAATCACCAAATGAATAAGGCATAAGACCTTAATTGAAATTCAAAAAATAGCATGGTCATAAATTTTGAGATAAAGAATTAGAGAAGTCCGCTGTGTATCTGAAATATTTTTCTGAAAAACCTGGCTGAAATATCTTTAATATTGCTCATAACTTGTTTCTTTTTTAGTTATTATGTGAAATCCTTTACTTCAATGCCTGATTTTGGTAAATGTGCAAATAATTTTATGACTAGAACTGGAATAAGGATAAAAATAAATATTAAGATAAAATATAAGATAAAAAATATGTACAGAAATAATAAATTTAAAACAATTTAAAGTTTTTCCTTCATAGCAGTCATTGTGAGTTTCATGTAATTAATTAAACTGCAAAGATTGAAAATAATTCATCAAACAAGAATCTTATAGGGTACTTAATGAATACAAATACAAAATTTCTTTATTTTTCCTTGTAAAATCCTCTGTTAACATAAGCCACTGAATAAATCATGTGTGAATGCATGTGTTATTTTGAGAAACACTAATGTGTTAGTTTGATTGAGTTTTATCAAGAATTTTATAAGATTAAATAAAAATTTACAAAAGAAGACAAAGCGTAAAATTATGATAGAAATATGAAAATAATTCGTTTTTTCTGAAAAGGAAAAACTAATTACAAGAGCAAAAAATTCAATAAATTACTATATATATATATATATATA
>JAOUZG010004491.1:3389495-3425386 GCA_026289955.1 Argiope argentata | reverse complement strand
CATTTAAAATGCAATAAATTATCTGGGTTTTATTCAAAAATAAGCAAATATTTAATTTAAAAAATTATTTGAAACATGCATTTTTTTTAAAAAAAATAATAAATTATTAGTACTTACGCTTTAAAAGAGACTGAATGTGAAAGTTGAATAATCAAATGGCAAATGCTCATACAAAGACCATTATCAAGAAGATCAACAATTACAGCAGGCCCTAGTTGCAAAAACTAAAATAAAAGAATAATTGTTTTTATAAGGTGAAAGAATTTTACACCATTTTCTTAAACTGACAAAAATTAACTTAAATTGAACTGTAATTAACTTAAATTGTAATTCTTATATATCACAGAAAAAATGAGCCTTAAACTGAGACATACTTTTGTCAATACTAAAATGATCTTTTCACATATCTGTGGATCAGAATTTGCATTATGAAGTATTGCCAACAATGGCAACCAGGACATTGTGTGAAATGTTGTAACTTCTCTTGAGTTATATATATTGGATCTGTAAAAGTATAGAATTTTATGTGTCACAGGCTTTCTAAACAAAAATGATTTAAGAATGTAAATTATAGAATGTCCTTAACAAAATGAATTGAAAAAATATATATAGAAAAATATATTGAAATATATTGAAAAATATATAACAAAAATATAAAAAGTTAATATCACATGAAATGAAAAAATTAATATTGCATGAATTTTTAGCAAATATAGTATAAAATTTTCAATTTGCAAATTCCATATGTAGACAAATACATATCAAATTTCAAAAATAAAAGAAAGCCCATCAAACTAATTTTAGCAATCCAAAAACAGTTATTCTACATGACTGGAAATTTAAAAATATGTAGATAATTCTTGATAAATGATATTATGATGTATTAATACATTGCAAAAAATAATAAAATTTTTTAAAAAATAATAAAATTTTAAAAAAATTTTTAAAAAAAGCAATTAAATATATAATAGATAGTTTATTATTAAGAACCTATAAAAAAGTTTCTTTGATGAAAAGTAAAATTAAAATTACACTTACACATCCACTGCCATCAGAGGGATATTAAATAGAAGCAAGAAACAAGCATCAAGGACTGAACTATCAAATTGATGCTGATGAAGCTGATTAGAAAGTAAATGGAAGCCTTTTATGTCTATAAAAGTGTTTCGAACATTCTCACTTGCTTCTTTTAAATAGCTGCTTAGTACCTGAAAAAGAGAATTAAAAAAAATAATACAATGTTACTTAAAAAATGAAATTCAGATTTAAATCTAATGTCTTTTAACATCATAATTAAATGTATTCATACAAAATTATTGTATTAAATGTATTATAAAAATTATTAACAAAAATTTAATAATTTGTAAATTTATCACAAAATATTCTCAAAAGAATTCTGGGAGGCTTGCAATAAATTTTTTGGTGTAACTGAAATAATTTTGTTCTACATTTTTTGTGAATAAACTCACAGTATTTCCTTGCTCTCCAAGGTAATTGTTTCAATAACTTAGGGAAGGTAAATGATACCTACAGTAAGACATAATTTTTTCTCTTTTTGTTATTAATGTAAGTTTAGGAAGGATAATTGATGTCCATGGTATAGTATTATTTTTTTTCTTCTCGCCTTCATGAATTTTATTTTAAAAATAAGCATAAACATATTAATATTTTGCTCTGATTACACCTCTAAGAATGGTGCAGTGGACATCAATACCAACCTCTTCCCATGTTTCAGTTGCTATTGCACTGCATTGATACATTATTTTATCCTCAGTATAGTCTATAGGCCTTAATTATATATATATAGAATATAAAATTGAAAGAAAGTTGAAAATTTATGTTTGGATTCCTTGACGTTCAAAGGCAAAAATCACTCATTAATACGAACTGCAAATCAACTTTCTAGTTATATCATTTTATTTTACAAAATATGCATTTTAAATTATTTCATTAGATTTTTATCCATCTGTATAGCTCATTTTCATATCACAGCCCACATTAATTATAGATAACACTCTTCATAACAAATGGACATTTTGTTCTTTGCTATAACCCATTTATAGTGCAATACAAGAAATGTTAGATGTATATTGCCTACATTTTTTTTTGTATAAACTGGATTCTAGACTCCAGAGTGTCCTATATAAGAATTTGCATACAGGACATTAGCAAAAATGTTACAACTGGTTCAATTTTGCAATAACATGGCAAATATATCAACAGAAAATTAGAGAATGTCTACAGAAATAAGTTAAAGCTCTAAAGAGATTTTCTACAAGGCAAATATAAGTAATTTAATACTAAGCCAACATCATTCAAACCACTGTTGCTTGAAAAAATTTCATGACATAAAATTTTTTGATAACAAGTGCTGCAATTTCACAATGTTTAGTATGGAATTTGAAAACAACTGCCTTATAGGGCTGATGTTCTATAATAGAATCTTACCATGAAAAAAAAACAGTTGGAAATATTTTAACTAGGAGTTATTGAGTTTTTAGATGCCGAAGTTTAAGACTGTACATGTTTCGTGTAGTTCCAATATTATGTTAACCCCAATACTGTTTGGCATGAAAGAGAAATTTATAGTTAAAAAATTTCAAATACAAAGTCATTTATTATAGAGTTTTAGTCTAAATATCACTTGAGCTTATTAAATTTGTAGGAGCTCCTCCATGTAGGCACTGCTAAAAAGCATATGAGAAATTGAGAGTTAAAGATAAGTAAGCAGATTTCAGATTCTCTGCAAGAACAAAAATGGTATAAATCATTATAGCTCCCATGAGAGAGGTTACAGTATAAATCAATTATGTTTTTTCTTCTTCTTAGTTATACCTGAGAATTGGTATAGATTAAAAGATCATATAAAGACCAAAAAAATAATACGAAATGAAAAAAAATCCATTGTGTTCGTTGTCATCTTAGATTTTATATCTGAAAATCCTGGGCATTTACTAATGCAAGTATTGAACAAATAATAATTCAAAAGCTTTATTTTATGTTTTGATTATTCATGATAATCAGCTGTAAATAATTTTTTTTTACTGAAATATTTGTTTGAAATTGATTTTTTAATGCCAAATATGATGGAGATGAAATTCCATGTTCTTCAGGGTTTCTTATGATATTATGGAGAGCAATACTTACATAGAGTTTGATTATACGCTAAAAGATTTGTGACTATTCTTTTAATATACAATTTTCTTCCATCTTTACATTTTTGAGATAAAAGCGGGAATCTCCGAAGTTCTCCGCAAACATTCTAATTGAGGTGCATACCCACATTACTATCAAAGCAACAGTAGTATAATTTTAAGTTTTTTTATGATTATTATTTGAACTTAGTTTTGTTGCATATAGATAGTTATATTGCATGTGCATATAGATAAATAATTATACAAATTTAAAAAAATCAATCATTTAATGCATATTGATTAGAAATAAAACTTACTTTTAAAGCAGCAACACAAACTTTTGAGTCAGATGTGTATGACAGAACAATAAATATTTCAGGTTGAATTAACTGCAGAGCTCCAGTAGCACCTTCTTTATTTATAAAGTCATGAATAAGTTGCAATAAACCTAAATATTTTAAGGTAAAAAGGCAGCAATCAGGTATAAAATAAAGAAGAAAAAATATATAAACTAATAGGAAATATAGAATACTTTATTTTATAGCCATCTGAATTTTCAAAAAATAAGAAAGAAAACTTACCAATACAAATTTCAGAAGTTTTGCTTGATCCATAAACATTAACATAATTTTTAGGTGAATCTTCTTCTATATTAGTTGTTACATTTGATTCCTCATTCGAAACTTGTCGAGAATGTTGTGAAGATGATAAAAAGTTGTTATTATCCAAAGACTCTGCTGATTTCACACTTGATAACTTAGAATTTTTCTCAGAAATAAATGATGAACTTTTGTCATTAGGAACAGATGATGATCTTCTGAATAATCTACTTAAATTAATTTCCTCTTGTAAAAATAAGTAGTTATCAACAACATCTGCTTTTGTAGCAGTTTGATCTTTCAAACCATCCTTTTTAGCAACTCCTGTACATTGAAAAAAATTCTAAACATTAGATAGATGATTAAAAATATTTTAATTCACAAGTTGCAAAGATTACTTCTTAAAAAAATAAAAATTTTAGACATATATCACAAGAATAAAAATTCTTTACTTTTAAAGACATTTTAGTAAAATGTAATAATAATTATTTTAGTAGTAAAGTGCGTAAAAATAATACAATGCTTCTATTATTTAAAGTTTAGAAAAGTTTATTTCATTCTCTATATGAAAAAACATGCTAAGTAATTTAATATACAAAAAATATTATACAGAAAAAGCAATTAAAAGTTTGAAACTTACTTATAAAAACCATTTCAGGACATCTAACAAAAATTTAGTAAGCAAATGCACACAAGTTTTGAGTAAAAGATTAAAAAATATCTTGCATGAAATTAAAAAAAGAAAAATTATACAGATTTGAACCAAAAAATTTATATGATGAATCTACAGTCAAATAAAAAAAAGGACAACATTATATTTAGAAAACACAAAATTAAATTAGAAAAATATCTTAAGAAAAGCATGCAATTTTTTTAAGATTACATGATACAATTACATTTAACATAATTTTTTAAATATAAAATAGCAGAAATACTTTAAAACAAATTTGCCTTGTAAAAGCAATTTAAATATTTATATTAAAAAAAAAACGCTCAACAAAATAATGGCCGATTCCTTAAAATGGCACTTCAAATAAATCTATTATCAAAGAAACATTTTACTAGTTGTCCCTTTTGAGCTGACTAAAATTGTGGGGTACCTCTAGCAAAAATATAAATACAGAAGCATTTTTAATACTCAAGCCATATCTTCTTGAGAGAGATATTTTACCTGAATTTAAAGTAAAATATAAATAGAACAATCTCTGTACTATGAACTGCTCTAATTAATTTTGTTCTACCCAATTTCTTCTTTTTTACATAAAATATGTTTAATTAGAAAACTTGCTTACTAAAGTGGTCCAGGACCAGACTTGGACAAAAACACCTAGTTTGTCTTCTGTTTGCATCAGGACCAGATCATTTACCCAACAGAAGAATTTCAAATAATTCAAAACAATATCTGCCTGTATATCTATTACTAGTTGATACAAGCTTAATATAATTTAACTCCCTATAAAAATAATGTATTTTAATAGGGAGTTGAAATAACTGCATAAAATTGTAATCTTGATACAATTTCAAGCAATTCATGTTCACTTTTGTGAACACTTTTTTTAAAAAAAATTTAAGCCTTTTTTGTTTCTTTAGATTAATTTTTTAATTATTTAAATGATAAAATCAAAGAGGAAAAAATTTCTTTGATGTTCTTTGTAATACACTGGTATCTCAACTCTTTGAACTGCAATTTATTTTTAGTGTACACTGTTCAGACAAACAATTTAACTTCCTTTGTTTTAGAGAAGGAATTGATATAAAAGTTTATAGATTTTTTTTCTTTAAAAAAAACTTGTTTTAAATAAAACTTTTTATATAAGGTATCAACTCAATAATTTTTAACAAAATGCAGCTTGTTATTGTCAGTTTACACAAGAAAGTTTGTAAAGAGCTGGGTTCATCATTTCTGTTCAAAAGGTTAATATAAAAATTAAGTATGGTGAATGCAAAAGAAAAATAAAATCTATTGCACCATTTTTGAATAATTAATAAACAGGTAGAGAGTATTGGGACATAGAAATATTATTTTCAAGAAATAACTATAAGTAAAAATAATGTGTGATGAATCATATCCACCAGTGTAATATTTAAAAGAAAAAAGATGTTTTTATCAAAAAATTTATAAAATTAAATGGACATTTTCAAAGTTTAATATTTTATGATTTCAATGGCTGATGTATGTATTTAAATAATCAAAAAAGTGAATCTTTCATGAGTTATTTTTGCAACTTATATAGTAACTTAGAATCAGAACATGGTTATTTTTAATTAACAGAAAAAAATTAAAAACTTACTGAGTTTATCAGCAATAGTGAAGAAGGAAAATGCAGATCGAGAGTGGCAAACATAAGTTGATGATGATTTGTGCAGAAGTAAAGTGAAATGACATATATTTCTGAAAATTGCATCATCAAATTTATACGTTAACAATTTTTGCATAAGCTTAGGAATTTTTATAGCAACAGTTTCAGGAAAGAATTCCTCAGTCATGATGTAATTTTGCTAAAAAAAACAATTTATAGCTAAATGAATAAACATGAAAATAGGATACAAACAACAATAATAAATATAAATTAATATGAAATCAAAATTGATTTGAATACATATTGATGAATAAAATTACTAGAAAGGCTAACACATTATTTAAACACTAAAATTATAAAATAGCTAATGATTATGAAAGAATCTGAGAAGTAATTTTAAGAGAAAACAAGGAAAAACTATTAAAAGCAGTATTTAACTGTTTTAAATGGCTTATATCCATTCTAAAACTTAGTTATAGTAATCTCTTAAAGATATTACAATTTTATAATTGTTAGAGAAGTTGAAATAAAATTATACAAATAGACATAATGGAGAAAAATGATATAACAGCTAAAATTCAAATTGAATTTCAACAAATTTAGAAAATATCTTTCCATTTTAAACTAAATACAAATAAATATTTTTTTTTAAAAAAATTTTGATAGCATAATTTATTTAAAAAATTGGTAGCATAATTTATCTTTTTCAATTATAAATATTAAATGAAATAATTTTCTTACTTTTAATAACCATAATAAGTTTTTCACTGTGTGAACATAAGTCATTTGCTCAACATTCAGGAATACATTTGCAAGTTTTGGATCCAATAAGTAGTCTAAAGATGTAAAAAGAGAAAGAAGGATATCCGTTGAAGAGTTTTTTGCAAAAGCAATGGATTTTAGCATCAGATTAAAAATGGCAGCATTTGATATCACAGTTGGCTTTTCAAACTTCAAAAAATTCACATTCCTGATATCTTTATTTTGAGCAAAACTAGTCACACAGTTTTGTAATAAAACCTGAAACAATTAATGAAAATGTAAAAAAATAAACAAAAATAATACAAAAAATAGATATTTTTTTTATATTTTAAGTATTTTATTACATAAGATTTTAAAAAAGAGTAAATAATAAGAAAGAGAAATAATCCCATCAGAAAACAATCTATCAAGGATGTA
Source organism: Argiope argentata (assembly GCA_026289955.1). Taxonomy (NCBI): domain Eukaryota; kingdom Metazoa; phylum Arthropoda; class Arachnida; order Araneae; family Araneidae; genus Argiope; species Argiope argentata. Next base: position 3,418,174 of record JAOUZG010004491.1, on the reverse strand, counting down.
ATTTGTAGAAAAAAAGTAAAGTTTATTGAGGATTTACAATTATAAGTAATTATTTCAATTATCAAAGTAAACATTAACATTGTCAACACACTTTTGCAAATAAAGCAGCATATTGTTCAAGATGGAAGTGTAAAGTCTTGATGAACAAGAGTCAATGAATATCTGGAAGATAAATTTTACAACATTGTTGGAATTAAATTTCTTTTTCACTAAAAAGTTGTGCAAATCATAGAACGAAAAGGAAATCAGTGAGGGCTATATTTGGTGAGTATAAAAGATGACGAAGTTCTGACTCTTGTAATTTTGGAACAGCCATTTGTGCAATATGTTATCTAGCATTATTAAGCAAAAAGATAAAAGTTAATCTGTACACGAATTTAGGCTGTTTTTCTTTTCCTTTTTTGTGTCATTTTGTCCATTTGGTTGCAGTATGTTTATGCTGAGATCAATGAGCAAGGTTTCATCAAATAATAATGAATTACATCGATTCTAGACCATTGAACGATCACCATCAATTTCTTTTTGTGAATATTAAGTTTTGGATTGTATTTAAGGATAAAACTTAACAATGGCCTTTAGCTCATCATTATTGACCTTTGATTCTGGGTGACTGCATGAATTATTTGTAAAATCAAAGCCATCTGAACACAATTTGGTAAACCAATCTGATACTGTCTGCAATGTAGTAATACTAAAAAATTGATTTTTTAAAAAGTTTGTAATATTTTTTTGTGTTTATAATGATTTCTTTAAACAAGTAAGATATGTAACTTTTTAATAGAAAAAAATGGTAAAATATTAAGCCAATGTCAAATAATAAATTGGTAAAACTGACAATATTATTAAATACTAATTTCATCCTTGCCAATTTGATATAATTATAGATGCATGGAAGTCTGCAGCTTTTTCAACTTTTCAATTTCTTAAGAACTATGAATTATTGATAAATAAAAAATATTTTATTTAAATCATTTTTGTAACACTTCATATAACAAATCATTATTATATAAGATTTTATCATCACATGATTTATGAAACTATGGTCCCAAAAAGTTTTGTTAAAATGAATTTTAGAAAAAAAATAAGGAAAATACTTTGTTAAAATTCTTTTTAAACAATTTATTAAGCCACTTCATGTCATAATTGGATGGTCTATGATGTATTAGAATCACATGAAATTTGAGTAGAAATGTCAGTTACTAAATTATTAAACATGATCTAACACAGATTTGAATTTTTTGAGATCTTTGTATTACTACAAATACTACTCAAAAACATAAATAATATTAAGAATTTCATTGTAAGCTAGATAATCAATACAATACTAATTTCATGATACAATAAATATATTATTTGTTTCAATATATATATATGATTATTTTCTTATGATTTCACTTTATGTAGGGTTAAAGCTAAAGGTATATTGAAATAAGACATATTATATGGCTGGTTCATTTACTTACATAGATTTAGTAAATCTATTTATTACTTTGAATATACCAATAGTTACCAATACTGACAGGTGGAAATTTTTTAAAATTCATTTAAAATCAATATTTAACCAAAAATTAATTTTAAGTGTATATATAAATATATATATATATATATATATATATATATATATATATATATATTCAAAATCTTTTTACTTAGTACAATAATATGAGAAAAATAAATGGAGAATTGGGGGAAACATTTTTTTAAAAAAAAGTGTAAAAAGCATTTCATAGAAACATATTTTTAGTTACCCTGAAACAAATTAAAAATTATATTGAATAAACAATATCAGAATCTACTTTGAAAATACAAATAAAATACTTTTGGAATAAATTATAAATACTAAAAAAATCAAGCATTAATTTGCATGATGGAGTACAGATTGGGCAAAACAATCAAAAATTTCATTCACAAACCTGGAACAGATTATTTGAAATGGTGCATTTTTTGCTGATTATCATCTGAGTTAAAAGTTCGTATCCTTTAATTCGGATTAGATCTTCGGCAAAAATAGTGTTTTTGTTCGCAAGCTTCAAAATTAAATTTAGAGCTTTAGGAAGATCTTTCTCATGATCCCCATGTTCTAATACCTAAAATAAAATTAGTAATTATTAAGAGATTTTTTTTATTAAGAGAATATTTTGCTTGTTCTAAAAAATATTAATATAATTAAATTTCCAAAAAACTTGCTTTTATGCAGATTTTTAAAGTATGCACTAAGAGAAATCAAATTAATAGCTTGAAAATAGCAGTAAAAATGATAGTGTAAAAATTGGTTTGATTATTTAATAAAGAAATATAACATATTTTAATCAAAGAAAAGAAAAGAAAACAGAATCAAAGCTTAATGATGATATTAATTTGAAAGGATTGCAGCAACAATTTGAGTTTCAAAATAATAAAATGAAGAACTAAATGTACGAATACTGGCAGTATAATAAAAGTTACATAACACATTTCTTTTATAAATGAATACAAATTTTCACTGCTCAAAATGTTTTGTTATACACTGAATACAAAGTAAAATTAAAAATTTTCATGTCACATTACATAATTTCTTTAATTATCAAAATCTAAAAATCGTTTATCTAATAATATTTAAGGGAAATTTTATTAAAAATATTTAATAAATATAAAAAATAATGATCACAGATACATACATAGGCAAATAAAAACAAAACCACTGTAATTCCCCCAGCCTGTTGGAAAGCATACTGGAAATCATGTAACTCCAAACAAGAAACATGCCCTATAGATAATACTTGTAGTTCTAATGGGAGTTTTTGATATAAGGGGTCTTGGGAACCTGAAATTCTGAAAAAATAATAGATCAAATCATAAAAGGAAGAATATTATTTTAAGCAAGAAAAAAATATCTGCATCTTTACTTTAAAAAAACTTTTGGTTTGAGACATTGAACAACTTAACGAATTAGGGATTTTTTTTATACATGTGTTTTATATGGATCATGCTGTATTATCAAAACATACCTTGTCCTTGTTTCTGTTTTAATGCAAACATGTTTGCATTGCTAATAATGTACAGAAAAAAAAACAGAAAGTAGTAATTTGATCTTGATAGTAAAAAGCATGAATTGCATTTAGTTGCCTTCACAAAAGAATTATAAACTAAACAGAAACATATTATGATCATCCATTCAACTTCAATGCATTAAGTTGAAGCGCATGCTAAATATGAAGATTTAGGATGTTTTACATAAGAATAAAAAGCAAAGCAAAGAACATTATTTGAGGAGATATTAATTCTAGCTTATAATCACCCATAATTTAAAACACTAATATTATTTGCATTTATTTTAATTTTTCATTAATCATTAAAAACAATAAACACCAATTAAAATGTGATCTTGTTTTTCACTTATGAAGTCAAGCATTCCAGTATTTAGAGGAAGCAGAATATTTTTGAATCTCATGGCACCAAAATTCATTCTATAAGTAATAAGCAATACATTGTTTATCACAGAAGAAACTTTTTAATTACATATAATAGTTTTTTTTCGTCTATTCATTAATTTTAGTACAAGAAGCCTTAAAACAGGCAAAGAAATTTTATAAACATCTAGTATATTCTGAAAAAAAAACATGCATATAATAATTTAAAAAATTTTGATTTATTTCTTAATATATAAGTGGGGAAAAAATCACAATTTGAATTTGAAAGAAATGAAAAATAACTAATCAACAATTAAAATATTACACAACTACTTTGAAGAATTATAATTTTTAGCAAAGACAATACTTTTAATTACAATATTAATAATGATAACATCTTAATTTTAATTTTCAATATAGAAATTAATCTATCAATTTTATTTACAGGAAAAAAAAGCAGAATTTGCTAGATGCGAGGAGAATATCAATCAATTTTAGAAATATATTCAGAAAATTTTAAAAGAAAATTATTTACAAAATTTTTAGTTATTAAAAAGACATGATAATAAATGAATTATTGTTTTAAGTTCATACTTTGCATTTCCACTGACTGGAAATGAATAACTAAATGGAAAAAATCCTCTAGACAGAGAAGGATATACTAAGTAAGAATCTTCTGTTTCAGCAGCATATGAACATAATAAGGAATTCTAAAAATAAAAGAAATAAATCATTGGTCAGTAATATCCAATTATAGGAATTAATGCTATGAAATCACAGTAATAAAATATACATAAAAAATAAACTTGCACATAAAAATATGCAATAAATCAAAAAGTATTTCCAAAATAATTCAATATTTAAATTCAGAGTACAACAAAATTTATTTTTTATAATGTAATATTTAAAACAGAAATTTCAATTTGCATTAAGCAATCGATATAAATTCAAACAGCTCACAAAAAAAATATTTGGAAATCTATAAATTTTAAATTTATAGATTTCCAAAAATGTACAGAATGGTTTTTTAAAAGTATTTTTTAATCTAACCAATGAACAATAAATTGTGAATTTTATATTCAGTAAAGAAATTAAATGTTAAATAGATATAAAGATTTGTTGGAAGATTTCATAATAACATACAATAAAATTTTATAATAATATATAATTGAAGGTTTTGAAAAAACTTTAGGTCAAGCATATATTTAAAAAAAAAAAAAACATATACCTGTAAAACTTCTAAGCATGGTACTTTGATTCCCATATAAACATCTGTAGTAACTAATGTAGCCACATTTTTGAATACACAACATTTAGGAATGAATGAATCTCTTTTCTCAATAGCACAGTCAGTTATATTTGTTATATTAGGGCCAAGGCTTGATAGATAGAAAATAATATCCCTAGTTAAGACATCTCCTAGAAAAACAGTAATAAACTGTAAGCATACAAATAACTTTACAAAAATAGTACTGATTATATAATGGAATTTAAAAAATTTAATTCATTTCTGTTCTAACTAATGTAATGTAAGCTACCTTAATTTATTAATAAGTTTCACTCATGGAAAAGTTCATATTATGTATAATAGCAGTCTTTAAAATACATTCGTTTCCCCTCCGCCTGCCCCATGATGATTATATTTCACCAAATAAAAATTAATAATATTAGAAAAATACAAGATGGAAACAATTTTAGGGAGAATATTTTTAAACAAAGTTTCACAGAAAATATGCAATATATATTACTTTAGTGAAATAGATAACATATTTTATTAATTGATAAGAAATATTTTATAAATTTTATTTGTGTTCATTTAATAGCAATGGTTAAAAAAATTTCAAATATGTTTTAGATATAAAATATAATTATTTTAATTTAATTTTAACAAATTTAAAAATGTAATTATTTTTTACTAAGAATTTAAATTTTCATATTATATAACACAGATTATAAAAAGGATCACTAAAAAATTGGATATTTCAAGGTTTATATAACTGCACTACTTTGCAAAAAACAGTATGCTCATGAATTTAAGGTAATCTGATTCGTGCTCTTTATCATAAAATGCTATTTTTTTTAAAAAAGTTATTACTTTTGTTATAAAACAAGTGAAGTAATGATTTATTTGATTACCCTTGATATGAATTTTTAAGGCATAAAAATCCTAGAAAAGAAATTCATAGTAATGAGTAAAAAAACAAACCTTTAAAGAACATAAAACTTCCTATTGAATAGGCTGAACTCATAGAATCTTCAGGTTCAGAATGTCCCAGGAATATAAAGCAATTATTCAGTACATTATTTCCAGATCTTTTGAAAGTCAAGTTAAAAACATTCTCTTTGGTTCCATCTAATACAATCTGTACCTAAAATATTATGAAATGTCTATTATGCCATATTATAACCTAATTACATCATGTGATATAAAAATCATTTCTAAATATTTTTTTTAATGGAAAGCATGTTAAAATATTAAAGAATAGTTTAATGCAACCCATTTAATCAATTTAAAGAAAAGAAAAGAAAAGATAGAAATAAAAAATTTCCAAAATGTATGAAAAGATCTTTCTCAGGCGATAAACATTCATTATTGATATTCTTCCCTGTTTTCCCAGTTTTGTAAAATTTATAAAACTGAGATAATAGGTGTATAAATAAATTATGTGATCCTGAAAGTAATTTATCAAGAATTTGAAAATAATAAAGACAGACATTTTCAAACTTGATTTGAAAGTACCAAATTATAAAATACTTATTAAAAAGAATTTCTTACTCTGCTTTTGATAGTAGATTTATTATTGTCTTCAGAATAATTTATAGCTATATGATGCCAATTGTTAGTCTGCAAAACTGATTTGTATACACCTTTAGATAAGCATGTAACTTCACCATTGGCACAATTTATCATCCTGAAAATTTATATAAATCATTTAAAAAATTTTTTTATTTAAAAATATATTGTAAATTTAAAATATGTAAAAAAAAATTTTTTTTTAGGATGAAATGTTGAATTTCTTACCTAACAATAAGATCTTTCTCTGATTTATCAAACCACAGTTCAAATAGAAACTTATTTGAGCCTACAGACACTACATGAAGCATAGGAGAATCATTTTCAAATAAATCTTTATTATCATCACCAGATATTTGTCCTAAAATATGTTTAAATGCATTCATTATCTGATCAAGAACAATACAACCATATTAATAATTTTAAAACACGAAGTATCATAAATAAATCATTTATATAATCTAATTTATTTTTAACATGGGAAATTGAAATAGAGTAAATCATTGGTAATACTGACTACTAACATACAAAAATTTTAAATATTTAGTATATCAGGTGTTTAGACAAAGGAATAAAACTAATTTAAATTGTAAATGAATACCGATTTTGAATTATTTTTTCTTTATTTTTCCAGACCATTCTTTAAATAATATTAATTTCTTTTGATGTTTGTAACAATGTACAACTCGATTTTCCAAATTTTTATCAGAAGAAAAAAAAAAAAAGATTTTTTTTTGGTATCTAATAATGATTTTTTTTTTAACATCTGCTGATATGAATTTGATATACATATATATTTTCCTCAGGTGTTATTTGTTAAGTGGATTGCATTACAAACAGAGTTTGGAAATTACTTGGTAACAAAGGTAAAATTAATAACGCTAACAAATCAATTCAGATTTTAAATTTTTGTTTTGTTTTATATAATATGTAGCTTACTGAAAAAAATGTCTAATAGAGAAATAAATATGACCACTACTTTAACCTTTAGAGCAAATGAACTATTAAAATGTCTTGTCAGAAACTTATTCCCTTTTTAATTAAAAAAGAATTAAATACTTTAAAAACACAAAAAATGAATCTCCTTAGGTAAATTATTCATTTCACTTATACATACATATATAAATGGAAGGATAAAACTAAACTATGAATTAGAACACCTTCCCATTGAAGTGCACGTTATATAAAGTATTGAAAGGATGTATAGAGGTTATGTATCATGCTTAACCCTTTAAAGGGCCATTTTTCAAATTATGGTACATTAAAATATTCTTAAGATTCAAACTGGTTCAAGAAAAGTTATTTATTTAGCTCATTAAATAAATTATATTACATTTGTTAACTAATTTAATTAATTAATAATTAAATAGAAAACCAAGACCATCATTTTTTGTAAGACAAAGAACTACATTTACTACATTTCTACATTTACATTACTTCATTCAGAGATTGATAAATTTGATGGGAAACATACTTCCCATGGCCCTCGAAAAAGTTAAGAAATCAAGTCATTTGTCATACTGAAGAGTCTATAAATCTGAAAAAGTGGCTGGCAGTATAATTCAAGCACAATTTTTTTCAATATTATTAATGATGCCTCCATAAATGTTTAATAATATTCAAGGAAAGGAGTCAAACTTGCTTTCATAATTCATCGTCACTCTCCTTAAACTACATCTGAGCCCGCAAACATCTATCTGAATGCATAGAAGCATGCATTTAAGAAAAAACGTTACTCTCTAGGGAATAATGTCTAGATATAATTTAAATGCTTCAATAAAGATAGTCTCTGATTTTTCTATATAAAATACCATGAAGCCGATAATGCAAAAAGGTACTGCATTACATATCAACATAGTTTCCTCAATACTGCATAATTGACAAGAAACAATTAAAAGTAAGCATCTGCCAGAGCATTCTCTAGCATAGTAATGTCTGATGATTTGAAAGAGGGTAAATATTGATCTATCCAATCAAACGACTTCAGTTTTCTTGGTGAGTTCTACATTATTGACATTACTTGATAATAACCTAAGCTATCACTATCAATTGACAATTTGTAATACAATTTCATTGAATAAAGCTTTCTTTTAACGGTTTCGGTTTATAGCCTTTGATAGAAAGCTGTCTTGAATACAAATGCTAAATTTAATTATAATCTGGAAATATAATTGCTTGGTATTTTGGGTCATATCAACTAATGTTTAAATTTACCAAACGTTTTTATCTCCCATTCATAACTGCATTTTAAGAAGCAATATCACAACATTTTGGTTACATTGTCATGCCAGTTCAGTTATATGTCATCAAAAAAAATTTGATGTTTCTGTAATTTGATGATTCAGCTAATCACTTGCCCACAATATATCTTTGAATATCTATTAAGAATGCTAATGCAGTATCTTCAGATACTACAATGAAAATATCCAAAAAATATGGCAACTATTGAGGATTGTTAACTTTTAAGGCCATTAAGCGACAAATTTTGTTACAGGTATTATACTATATTACAGATAAAAAATGTATATATTTTTGCACAAGTTCATTTTGCTTTATTTCTTTTTGAATATCTAAGGAAACATATTTTAAATAACCTAAAAAAGTATAATTATGAAATAATTAAGACAAAACATTAATTAAAAGATAACTTACTTTTATACAAAATGTAACTTTTGTTAGATTCTGATAATAAAAAAGGACATAGATGGTCAAGGCAATCAAGTTTCATCCATAAAGTAAAACTAAAACCTTTGTTGAATGAATGCCATCTAGTATCTTCAGTAAGAGGAAAATAGAGAGCACTACAAGACCAAGCACAAGTACCATTTAATGAAGCATATTGATTATATATGTTATATACTGTTTTCAATCTTTTCTTCAACCTTCTTGTGTTTGGACCCATTTTTCGAAGGCATGGGAAACTAACACTACAAACTGGTTGAATAACAAAACCATCAACCAGAAAATTTAAACACTTTAAAAGCAGAGTCTACAATAAGAAAGGGAAAAACACAAATCAATACAAAAAAGTGTAATACATAAACACAGTGCATATAATGCTAATACAAATCATGAAATAATATTTTTTTAAATTTCTTTTCTCATTAAGATTTTTTTCCTAGTTTTTTTAATTTATGGACTTGCAGTTTCATGATAATTTAACAGTGAGTTCATAGATTTAAAAAAATGATTTTGTCTGAAATGTTAACACTTATACTGAATGAAAAATGTAGTAAGCATTTTAAGTATTTAAATTATTTTTCTCTGAGTAATTGCTTGCGATGTTTAATAAAATTTTGTGCCATTCTTTAAAAGTTATAAATAACTTTAGGAAAAAATAGCATTCAGTAACTCTTTTTTTTTCATACATTTTGCAATTTTTCAAGAATGTATGAGATTCAAAAACTGTTTGATGCAATTAACATTCATAAAAAGAAAGTTTTATGTATTAAATATTTTATGTCAAAGTATTTTCATAAAAATTCAAGCATATTTATGAAGAAAGTCAGCTTTTGGCAGTTTTAAATAATAAACATAACATTCAGAATTCATCCAGGCATTATAAAGATTAAAAATAATATAGGACAGCTGATAGTTTTAACTTAACTTATATAAATAAAAATGAAAATTTTTAATTTTTACAGAAATCCTAACTAATGGACAGATTTTCTACAAAATTTGATCATAAATACACTGGAACATTAAGAAAATTATAGTTATGATTTCATGAGAAATAAAGTCAATAAAACTATTTACAAATTCTTCCTCTATACTTCCATTTCATTAAAGTACAGTACTTATAAAATAATTCAATAATATATAATTTTCTTTTTTTTTCCTAAAATTTTTAAATTTCAAATTTCCTGAGAACATAAATTATTTTTGAGGTGTATGTGAATTCCAATAACCAAAGACAAAATTATTTACTATTACTGAATAAATAGGCGAAAATTATTTGATGCTCATTAGCAAAGATGATGCCAACCATTAAAAACATTATTTTATTTTTCTTTAAAAAAAAAAACTCCAGTAAAAAAAGTTTGAACTTATTTTGTTTGTTCCAAAATTAAAAGAAAAAAACATGCAATATGATCACTATGCTGCATCTGATATTCACAGGCAATTAGCGTGCCAGATAATAATTAAAAAGTTTTTTAAATAATTGCCACCTGCATGTGTGTAAGTCATTTAAAATAAGAAATATATAATTAGAATTCAAAATATGCAATGTAGGTATAATTTTCTTTTCATTTTATGATAAATGATACATTTTAAACAATTGCTTTCAATACTTTGAAATAATAAGAATATTTTAAAATTCTTTGCAATTATTATTTTCCAATAAATTTACATTAGATTGCAATGATTAAATTTCCAATAAAAGTTAATTATTAAGTTTTCAATAATACATTTCTTTTCATGACCTTTTATGTTTGCTATTGGAAAGATACATAAGTTGTGCTCAACAAAAGTTTACATTTTATTGACAAGAAACATGAAAATATTTACATCCTGATAAATGTCTAACATATTAGTTAGAATTAATTTTTTTAATCAAATAAAATAAGTAAAGACAAAAACAAAAAGGTAACGGAAGAAATTGGAAAATAATCTAAATATTTTTTTTGAAATTATATATAATTACATCTCTAATTAGTTAAGACAATTTGGAATCAGTAGAAATAGTTTACTTACAACAGGGGCATTTTGCGATTTGAAGAAATTAATGATTTTTCGTAAGTCAGCAGGTTGGATTGAAAGTTGGGCAAGAAGAACAAATAAATCCAAAGTGGCCTTTTGGTAATCTAAGCAAAGAAAATATGTAGAATTCAACACAAATATGCAAATTTTAAAAATAAGCACAGTAAAAATAAATGTTTAAATTCAAGTCATTAAAAAAGATCAACAAATGAACAGAGAATTATTTATTTGAGAAATGCAAAAGCTAGTGAGGAATCACTGCTCTGAAATATAATACCAGTAAAACATGAAAATATGAGCATATACAATACTTTAATAATTTCTTTTTTGCATGGAAAAAAGAAAATTTTAATTTACAGTCCACCTTTAAATAAAAATTTAATAAAAAATAAATATCTAATTAATATTAACCTCAAATTATTCAAATAATGCTTTTTAAAATGAAACTTCTATAATGATTTTTTATCAATTACTTTCTTGACTTAGATCATTCTTTCATAAACACAAGGATTATAGTGACAAGTCTCATATTTTATGTCTTAATTCTTCCAAGAATTCCACATTACCTAAATAAGACAAGTATATGTATGTATTAAAAACAAATGATAAGTAACAAATAATTAAATTTAATAAGATTAATTAACCTTCAAAAGATTCTTAACTTTTTTTTTTTTTGTAAAAAGAAAAAATATTTTTAAAAAGGCATTTTTGCAATTTTCATGAATATTAAAAAACTCTTTATTATTTTAGTAAATTTTAGAAAGAAAAAGCAATAAATTTTATAACAAATCTATCCAAAAGTAGATATATTTATATACGTACTAAATTGTACATAATCGCTAGATTTAAATGTATGGAATATGCAGAATTATTATTGATTTTTTTAACATTCTAAAGTTTGTCAAAAATTAAATTTTTATCATTTTATGTATTTTAAAACATAGCATACAGAGAATTCCCTCACTATAATAAATAAGCTAAGAATATAAAATCATATAAAGTGGAAAGCTGATTTTAAAAGTAATACATAAAAAAATCTAGGATACAAAATATTCAATGTATTTAGTAAGCAACATTAAAGTATTATACTGCAATTTGTAAAACAGTATTAATCTTATTATGGATAAAAAATATTAATAATTAAATCAAATGCATATGTTGATTAATTATTAAAATATAATAAAAATAATTGAAGCATAGAAATTTGAATATTTTTTGATACTTTCATGTAAAATTAATAAATAATTTAAATGTTATACCATACCATAAAAACTTTTTTCTGATGATGTCAAAGAGTAAGAAAAGCTTTCTAGCAACATCGTTGGTATTCCCTAAAAAAATGTTTGCATTTCAAAAATTAATATTTACAATCATAAAAATGAAACTGAATTTTCTAGATATGACAGCAGCTCACTCATTTGTAAACTAAATTCCCAAATAACAATCTATAAAGAAGTAGAAGGGGAGAAATATGTCAATACAGCAGTACTTATCATTATTTCTCTATGTCCAGTTGTTCTCCTTTTCTTTTCAACAAAAATTTTCATCTCTCTGAAAGTCATCTGAGCCCTTTCACAGATCTTTTGACAAATTTTTAAGTATTATAAATCCTTATTAATAACCATCTTTTGATTATTCAGTTGTAGTGGAGCCGAAATGCCATTTTGACTGATTGTTTATTAATTTCCTTTTATTTTACCAGAATTAAATAATAAATAATCAGATATTTACTTAATATAGCACAATCTTTGTACCATTACTCTAAAAATTATAATTGGTATTTAAAATTATTAAAAGTAATTCACTAGTAAACAGTGGCAAGAAGAATTTAAAAGAAACATTTTAAACCCTTTTCTAAAATATAAGCATTTATTTAAATATATTTTATGCCTTGACTTTTAAAAATTATATCTCTCTCTCTCTCTATATATATATAGCCATGTTTTTATGAGTTGATGAAAGCAACACTAAATTTGCCAAAAACAATCCGTAGAGAAGAGGAAAAGAAATGTGCATAAGAATCACCTTTATTATAACCCTATAATTTATTGTGACATCTTCCTCCTCTCTCCACTCATTTATTTGACAATCAACTATCATCAGAATCCCACCACATTCATTCTTCATGTTTTTCATTGAAAGTTTTAAATTTTAGTACAACTGGAATTAAAATAAATTCCCTGGACCATAAGAGGCAATATATTGATATCACAACAAAAATTACAGGAATAAAACTTTGATGTAAAATACAGATTACTTTATTGGTAACATTTTATTATTCTGCAATTTTAATATCTAGATAAAATAAGTAAATATTTTAAATGAAATAAAAAAAATTACTAAGAAATGATCCCTTGTTTAAGTTTCTATATCATTGGCTCCATACCCAAAATCCTAATAAAAGAATGCAACCAAAATCAGAGTGTTCCATCAATGTTTTCATTGCTACTTTATCACTATATAAACCTCAAACAATTAAAATCTTAATTTTTTTTAAAAATTGAGTATTCAGAGAGGTTGCTTATTTTTTTAACTAGACCACAAAGATTACACAAGCTCATACAGAGCTAATACAAATTAAGTTCATTTATCCCAAATATTTTAGTCATCAAAATTAGTGCAAAAAATGTTTGAAGTACTGCTTTTAAGAGGCTCACTAATTGTACTAAAATTGACAAAAAAAAATTATAGAAAATTAATTTATGAAGGTAAAGCAAAGTTATTCCTTAAAAAAGGTATAAGTATATAGCCACATGACAAAACTTTAATACAGTTAAACCCACCTAAACGTTTTAAATAACTTCAAAATTAAAAAAAAAAAAATCACAAGGATTAAGATCTGGGGGTCTAGCAATCAGATATATAAAAAAAATTCACACATTTTTTTTGTTATTTTTTAATAATCTGTTTGGAGATTAATTTTTTTAAAAAATCAAAATGTTTACAGCATTTTTAATGCAGAACTGCAATTTTGATTTTAAAATGTTTTGGTAAACAAAACACATTCACACAAACAATATCACTTTTGCATCAAAAATGCAAATTTTCCAATGAAACCTTATATATGTGCCACAGATACATCATCTACAATAGATAAATAAGCATGTTTTGTTACCTTATTAAAAATAATTTGGGAGTCAATAATTATATCTATATATTCATTATTCTATTTTCACATTCAATTATTCTATCACTTTAATTCAGTATAATACAATAAATTCTCTTCAACATGAATGAAAGTTGCAACATGTTGCAAACAATTTTTTCTCTCTTAAATGAATGTCTGGTTCCAATGAAATCCACAAGTGTTTGCAACATGCTACATTAGTTACTTCATATCAATTTCAATCCAAAATACAAGTTATTTCTTATTTTGGAGTTATACAAATTTTTAGTCTTTTTTACAAATTGACATTGAAAGCTGCATTTTTCTTATGATTAGGTATTCAAAGTATTAGAATAATTTGAAATTCCATCTTTTAAAAAATATTTTATTGAAAAAAATTAAAAGCTTATCAGAAAAACAGCATATTTTTCAAAAATGTCAAAGCCATCAATTTATATATGAATTAAAAGAATGAAGAATAAAATGAAACCAAAAATAAAAAATAAATAAAGGAAATAATGTTTTTTATTCACGTTTAAAACAAATTTCTAAATTGGAATATTTGTATCAGTGATTTTTATTCCTTCTTTATATATATATATTTAACAGTAAATTTCTATATGATAATATACAGTTTGTGCAGGTTGATTTTCAGTGCTTGTTTCTGTCTTCAAACTACTAGTCCACATTTCTGAACTTTCTAATATATATATTTATGTTTATACATAACTCTAAATAGATTAACACCATTACAGATAAAAACAACTAAATTTAAAAAGGATTTATTGAAGATAATTTGTTTTGATTGGTTGTACCTGAAAAATCATTAATTAAAAATTTGATATCTCAAAGATGGAACCTTTGTTTACATGAATATAAATAAATAAATACAGGAATCCTTTATAGTTGCACTTAATACAAGGAAAACATTAATAAAACTTTAAAATATATTAATAAAATCTTTACCTCTTTACACAGAACCATTTTATTTATCTCACATTCTTGACATAATTTTATTAAAGTTTGCATTAGATACAATCCAGATGGCACCCAATCATTATCAATATCCTTTTGAAAATGCATAAGGAGCTCAAGAAGCATTTTAACAACTTCTCCATGTTCAATAAAACTCTGGTGTGTGACTTCATATTTTGTACTGGTTTGGAAAACACTACCTAATAATAAAGGAAGAACTGGAGATTAATTTCTGTGATTAACATATAATGTTACAGTATATCAATACATCTCTATGCTAAGATAATAATTTTAATAACTTTTTAATGTCTTGAGAATCTCTAATATATACAGATGGCAAACGTACATGCCAATACATGTATCAGGAAAGGAAGAAAACATTTTTTTTTAAGATGAATAAAATAATATGGATTTTAGAGATCTATGAATCAGTGTATAAAATTTATTTATTTGTAAATTCTTCTATATTTTGGTATGAAATGAGTAAAGCTTACAAAATGTATAAATGCATTATTTTACACAATGATATTAAATTTTTTCACAGCTATAAAGTATCATGAACTTTGCCCTAACTTGAAATAATTTGATAAGTTTTATAAAGAGTATAATATGTTATGTTAAACCATTATTATAATTAATATTAATAAGTAAAACAACTTCTTTTTTTGCAATAACTTTCCTTGAGTGAAGTTAATGGAAAAAGGTAAAGAAACTTACTAAATAACAAAAGTAATTTAAAAGCAAATATAATTTACAAATAAATGATTTTCAGTTAATCAGTTAACATTTTATGACACTTTTATATGCAGCAAAATTTACTAATTGATAGTTACAGATATACAAAACAATCCATTTTTGGAGAAAAAAAAGATTTTCATAATCAAAGTTCATTAAACTTTTGTTTAAAAAATTAATTAAATAAATAATGAAATATACAGTCTCAAATTTCAAGTTATGTGAAAACATTATTATTTTTTAAGTGGTTGTTTGTCTTAATTAATTTAATTGACCAGTTTAAACTGAGGAGAAAAAATTATGAGACTTCTTCCTCACACTCTCTCTCTAACGATAATTTTTTTAAAAATTTTTTTACTGGTAAACAGGCTGGCTCGATTGATTTTAAGATTAAAAAAAAACCAGTAATTTCGACGAAAAGTTCACTATTACTGGAAGCAATTGTAAATGTGGTAAAATCAAGGAACGTAATGTGGATTGATATTAAAATTATATTCTAATATTTACAGTATTTTGAGAAATACAATTAGTAAGAATGCGCTTATAATATCATTTATGAATAAATATAAGTCGCGCTTTACAAAATTGCAATTGTTAAAACTGAAAGAAATTCCCCCTCCCCCTCAAAAAAAAAAAAAACGATAATTTTCTGAGAGCGAAATAAATTATTTAAATGTAAGGATCGTAAACAAATCATTCTCGTCTGTGGACGTCGGTCGGGTGCTTCTTGCAAACTGCCAGTAAAATGAACAGACACCAAAGAGCTCCAAAAATATACAAATGAAGGGAAAGAGGACAAAATGTGCTGGATGCGAAACGAACATGAGCCATTCGAAAGGAGTTTTGGCCTGATTTGCCTAAAACGTCTTAATATGTCATGTGTGTGGCGTCTTTCAGTTATTTCTGGTATCGTTTATTTTTTATATAAAGAAAAAAAAATCCAATATCCATCTGATCATATTCGCGCTAAATGAAAATGTTCAAACATTGTTTCTTTTTAATGATTTCTTAAAATAAACAGGAATTAATGACGCATTCTATATTTTATATATTTAGAATTATCATAATGCTGCATAAATTGAAATTATTTTCTTAAAATTCCATCGTTTCTTTATTTTTATTTATTATATTTCTGCTTATATTTTTGTTACAATTCAAAGTAGAAAGAGAAGGCAGGTCAGTAAACTTTTGTTGTATCTGCCTGATTCATCACTTTTATGCGGGATTATGTTTATAAATCACCCTTATATTCTTTGGATATAGGGTTAATTTATAATGGAATGGACGTTAATGGATTCTCCAGATACCTGCATCGTAGATTCCTGTTAGGTATTAAAGTCTCGCCTTTTTTTTACCTTGCAAGTTGTGGTGAAAAATGTTTAATTCTTCATTTACTGTCACCCTTTTAAATTATTCCATTTTTAAAAATAATTTTAAAAATTGATAAGGCATATTTAGTACAAACAGATAGACATGGAAATTAAAAATGAAGAAATACATTTCTAAATAAAAGCCAAATTTAATAATCAATTTAAAAAATAATAATCAGGAAAAAATAATTAAATAATTTCAAGATCTCATACAGAGCTAGTTCTACACTGTATGAATAAAAAATATAAAGACAAAAAAAACAATTAAGAAATTACAGTAAGTTGAATTTTTTGCTTTTCTAACAGAATGTTTCAACAATATTTCAATTGAGATTGAAGGAAGAGTTTATAAATCTGTTTCGAAAATGATTTCTTTATAAAACTTTCTTTTACAGACCCCCTTTTTTTAAAATATGAATTCTCTTCCGTAAGAGTATTTTGAGATAATGATGCTGATTGAAAATATCTGTTCTATTAATTATGTGTTCCTACTTAGCAGGGTAATACAATCCCATTATTCTACACTCCATGTTAAATTAAAAATGTTCTAATTAAGAGTGCGGGAAATTTTCTCCTTGACCTCCTCGAAGATTAAGACACTAACATAGTTTCTATTCCTTAAAAGTACAGCGAAGAGGTAGCCAAATAAAAAAAAGCAGAAAAACTTTAAACGTCCAGACATCTTTGCAAGCTATAATTTCGCGTGTAGTGACACAGAACTGCATATTTTGTAATTCATAAAATAACGGGTGGAAAAACTGTTGTCGCATTTGGGACATTCTCTTTACCGATTGGGTCAAAAATTTGGCACGCATTTATTATTTTGATCACAAACCAAATTTTATATATTTTCATCGGGCCACAGTGTCCTGGTGGTAAGGTCTCGGCTTGAGAGCCGTAGGGTTTCAAGTACGAGACCTGATTCCACTGAAGAGCGTCGAGTAAAGGGATCGGTTGCACTCTAAATATGTCATGGCCAAACGTCCTCCCGCTGGTGTAGTGTGGAGTGGAGAGGGAGGTGCCAGTTCAGATGTCGTCCTCTTCATCAGACCGCGATTCAAAAGTACGAAGTTCGTCTCAAAATATCCCAATGTTGCTTTACAACGGCACGTTAATATAGCTAAACTCAAAAATGAATCGATTTGGATCGATTCATTTTTGAGTTACCACGGCCACTACAAGCGAAAGTAAAGGCACCAACAAATATTTCTTCTTTGATAAATTTGGTCACCAAACTTCCACACCATCTCAGCAGAAGGATATTTGATTCCAACTGATTTAATAGGCACCGAAGCCGCATATGTAATTGTCTATCTGCGATACTGAGTTTTGATTTTGGAACCCTTTAGTCTCAAAACAGAGATTCAATCACCTGGAAGTACAAACTTAAAAAAAAAAGTTTTTGATTTTATTAAAAGAAAAAGCTATTGATACTGTGAGTCAATTTGAAAAAAAAAAGAGGTGAAGTGAAGTTAATGATGTTATGATTATTCCTAAAGATGGGATAAATGCAATTAAAGGTGATTTGAAATACATTGAGCGTCAGAATAAACTTCAAATACTGAGATTATGTTTGTTTCATGGGGAAATGACTGCATACTTTCAAGATAATGAATTCTCTTGAAGAGTTTAAAATAATGAATATTAAAAAATGTTATTAGCATTTGGTGCAAAAAATAATAAACAATGATTTTTTCCCCTTCATTTTTAACGCCAAAACTTTTTGTTCAGTTTGAATACTTAATTTAATTTCAAATCATAACACTAGTATTTATAAATATTTTCTTAAATATGAATTACATTAAAAAACGACAACATTTTTAGATACCTTGTTCACAATAACAGTTATCATTAACTATTATCAGATAAGATAAATCATAACGTACTGTTACTTCCTTCCGTATCTGCTGCATAGCTTTCACCATAAGATCCAACATCAGTGGCATCTTTATCAGACAAAGTCATTCCATCCAATACTTCGTTTGAATTATTTCCCTAAATTGATTATAAAGTTTAATTATAACAACAAATAACACATAGAAATCCAAATATTGAACCATTAAAATTTTAAAAAATTCACATTAGTATAAAGGAATAACTGTGTATGTTATACTAGTCACTTTTAGTCACAAACTGGCTGTCTATAAATATTGATTTCAAATTCAATTATACCTCTTATGTATAATTTGATACTCATGATTCCATCAATGAAGTCATCGAATTAAGAGTATTTTTTTAATACCCTCCCATATACTTTTCTTATTGTAGACACAAACCTTCCTAACTGAGCCGAATCCTATTGTCAGATTACCATTTTAAACTTTGGCTTTTGTAATCTGTTTCCAAGTTTGTAGTAATTTAATTTTCATTTCCAATGCCCCCAGTAAACTTGCGCAAATAATAACCAATTCCCCCCCCCCTTAAGTTTTAAGCAATGGAAGGAAAGTCATGCAATAAATATTAGGCAAACCCATGAAGAAAATTTGAATTTAATTGTTACAAAGAAAAGTATTGTTGAAAATTACGTAAAAATAAATTTAAAAAATCACAATAAATCTTTATACAGTTAAATTAGAATAAAAAAAAATATTTTTTATAAATTTTAAAATGATATACAAATTAGTTTCATACAATTATATTTTCAGAAATTACAGCAGAAAAACATTAAAATATGGCTTATTCTTAATTTTAAAAAATCTTTAAAAAAATCACTTTGAGATTTATCAACCCACCCTGCTAGTATATCCATAATAAATTAAGTATTTTAAAGTCAAATAGTCTGCCTTGTTCTGAATAAAAGTATGCGAACTCTTTCTTTAAATCGAGAATTCTAACTGTTGCATTCAAAAAGATCCGAAACTTCTTAAATATTTTCTGGATGAAAATGAATTAATAACCGTTTCTCGTAGAATATGTGGAGAATTTCATGCGATCTACTTATTAGAACAGGATTTATCTATTCACCTGGCTGAATGCATAAAGAATAGTTTAGATTCAGTCTATGTCAGACAATCTAATAAGGCTACATAAGTGTAAAAACTATCAGTAACAAGTATTTGTACTACACACAATAGCATTTGCTGTTGTCCATTTTTTCATTGCGAACGTAATCTTCTTTGTACATATGCGCAATTTGAACGGAACCCTATAAATGATATAAAGTAAACCCATTTTAATTCCTATTAAAAGAATTCAGAAGGGGTGAAAGTGCTCCATCAAGAAAAGACAGACTCATAGATATTCCTAGTATCATATTTCCGTTCTAAATAGCACATTTTGAAGAATCCACAACCAGCTTATTTCCCAAATCACGACCCACGAGACTAATTTTTCCCCACCCTAAGGATCTGGTTATGGGGTAACGATTATTAAATTCCTAAAAAGTGTACAGAGGAAAAAAGCAGAGGATTCACCCAAAAGAGATCTGTAATCTTTATTTACGTCTATGAAGGTAAAAATACATATTTGATAGTTAGTTACTTCAAAGGAAACAGCAAATAAGTAAGTTCCATCTTCATTAAATATTATATACAAGACTGAACGTGAGGCAAAAAAATCTTGGGGATCAAAAAAATACATTTTTAAGGATTAATATAAGAAGATTCTAGATAACTGATAAACAAATTTCATGAAAAATGTATCGATTTAAATGTGCTTATTTCATGTTGGATGTCTTTTATAAGATCATGCATATACTTTTTGCAGTATTCGAGGTTCTTAACATTATAATTTTTGAAAAATTGAATAATTTAGTGCATTTATAATTATCGAATATATATGCATCTCCAGTGAGATATATATTGCTATTAAATATCATCATTATTTATAACTGTATAATAAATTTTTTGCCATTTCCACGAAGTGGTCACAATATAAAATGGTCATCCCTCAAGTATGTTTAAAGTTGAAGATTGGCACTTATCACCGAAAGTGTCATCGGCAAGGTCACTAATACTGACTATATGTGAAAGTCATTGGAAATTTAAAGATTATGCTTTTGTCATTTCTTTTCACATTATTTTGCGCTTCTTTAAGATACTGGAATTTATTAAAAGCTCACTAGGAAACTTTGAGGCCGAAGCTAAATAAACTCGGGTTATATAATAATTTTTCGTGTTTAAAAATGTAGAACAAAAAGTGTGCGTTTAGTTCTTGATGACCCTTCTCAAATCGTGGGACTCGATGCATTACACCTCCCGCACTTCCTGCAAATGGTTGGCTAAGTTTCTCTGCATAAGATAAGTTTCGAATTGCTTGAATGCAGTATTATATTAGATAATATACATTATAAATAACAAAAAACAAATTATTCAAACCTTGTAAAAAGATGGAAGCGCTGAAAAGATAGGAGTTGAAGAAAAGCAGCATTTCAGAATAAAATCAAACAATAATATCTGATACTCGGAACACTTTGGTGATTGGACTTTAAGATTGTTTTTAACAGTTTCTAACACAGCAACTTTGGTAGAAACCTGTAGAACATTAGAAGAGAATCCAATATTACAAAAGACAATTATATGATTAAGAAATCATAGTTCATATGAACTATTATTATAATAATTTAAATAAATATAATACCGAAAACAAAATATATAATTTTTACGTACCTCTTTCTGGGTGATTATACAAACAATAAGCAAGCTTTGTATTAGAAGTAGCACATTTTTCATCACATCCGATTTCTTTGAAAATTCTTGAATTGTCAAAATCCCATTTAAATTTTCAAGTAACACGATAAATAAATTGTACCCGCTTTCAAATGTTTTTTCACTCATTCTATAAAAGAAATCAGTTTTTAACATAGATATAACTTCTTTATAAGATTTCCAGAGATCACAAATGAAATGAATTTTTTCTTCAGAGTTCAAACAATTGTCCAAAATCTTAGATTCAACAGTAAGATCGCATTCGTCTTTAGTTTCAGACTGTTTAGCATCAGGTAAAAGTTGGTAAAGATTTTCAGAAAACAGCTGAGTGTGTTCCAGGAGATATTCACAAAACGTTACCGAAGCTGGCAGGCACATCATTACAGAATAAGAGTTTGAAAAATCGACATCTTGATTGGTTTCATTTTCGGATAAAATTAATATTTTTAAAGCTTTAAGAGAGAGATGCCTGAATTCTGCAGTTTTAAGAAACGGATACAGTGTAGGTACTCCACCAAAATTAACAAATATAGCTGAAAGAGTATTCTCTGTAAGAACAAGTTGAAGAATGGTTAAAAAGCATTTGCTTTTTATTTTCTGAACAGTTGATAAAGGATATTCGCTGGTTGATAAGTGCAAAAACTGTGGAAGTATAACTCGAACAAATATTTGCCTTTTTAGTTCATTAGCTCCATCTGCAAAAATTTGAATAAGATGTTTGGCAACATTTTCTAATGTTTCAACAGCTGAATTGTTAAGCAAGTCACCATAGAGGTTAAAATTGCTCCAAAAAGTGCTACCAACATTTAGATTTCGACCTAGCATTTCCATTTTATCCTGGTGGTAAGACTCATTAAGTCTTTCAAATAATGGCCAAGATAAATTTTCACTTTCACTAAGACGTGTTGAGCAATGATCGCAAAGATTTTGAACTTTTGAGGTCAGTCCAAGTTGAGGGAATAAATACTTTTCAAGAAGAAGTAATGCAAGATGCTGGTTCTCCAAGTCCAAGTGATTAAACCTACTGAATAAAATTTTAACGATGAAACCAGGATTTAAACAGCAACAAATTCCACACATTTTTATCTGTTTTATTACTTCATTCAAAACATCCTTTGAAACGGAAAAATTGAAGATCTTCAATAATATACAACACATTGATCCAATACAACAAACAGGTTCCTTACTGCTGTCGATATAGTTAGCACTCGGACCAAATAAATCATGATGATGGTGTATGTATTCTTTAACAGATGAACTACTACTTTCAGCATGAACAGTGGAAATTTTCTCACATTTTAGAAAAATTATGATACTTTTTATTAGAGAGATAATTGTGAAAACGTCATTTTCAGTTTTGTTTTCACATTCCTTGTCTAGGTATGAAATGATGTAGTGACAAATATCTGAACCACTTTCATAAAACGTTCTAACAATGCAAATTATTTTTGCATAGTCTTCAGAATATATTGCGATTGTGTTATGAATCAGCATTAAACAACCTTTGATAATCTCTGAAACAAATACTGTTTCAGCATTTCGGCCACGAAAAGCAATAATTTCATCTGAAATTGTCAGTAAAGTTGAGATTACTTCATTTTCATTAGGAGCACCGGTATAACCTGAAAAAAATTAATTCAAATTTATCTCTACAAATTATTTAAAATTTTTAATCAAACTATGTAAAAATAAAACACCAAAAAGTATCATTTTCTATTTTTTTATCTGTATTTGTTACATGCGTATGTGTGTGCCATTAGAAAACCATTATTAAACAAAGTAAACGGAAAAGTGAATCTTATTTCAAGAATTCTAATTTAAAAAAAATAATTTAGCATATCAAAAATTCTTTTTAAAAACAGTGGCATTAATAAACAAACTAATCGCCATACTTTTTATTACATTATGAAGATATTTTTTTTAATTATTTAAAATATTATTAATTTTCAATGTTGATACTTTCCTCTGATTAAGTATCAACTTTGAAAATTTCGTTTTTAATTTATTGCACGACCCTTTTCCGTTTTAAATCGTTTCGTTTTAATTTAATGGTTTCGCTTTCGTTGAAAAGTATTTAGTTTAATTTCGTTTTTTACACTTTTTCGTTTTTAATTTATTATGAATTACTATAAAGTGAAACCTAACTTAAGGAAAACATTCGTTAATCGAAATTATTTTTCGCGGAGGAATCCATGTAAAAGAAGAAAATACGTTCGATTCTAAAGAGTAAAATATAAATATATATTTATTGAAATAAATTTATAATTATGTAAAGGGGAGGGGCGTAAGAAAAAGAACAGACTTTTTTTCATGAATTCCCATTTTAGTGATTTAGCGGCTCTTTGGCATTTATTTATTCATTCCTTATAAAACGAGACATTTCATTCGTTCTAAATAGAACGTATTCCAGCGTTCATTATAAAAACATATTATCCCTAGAATTCGGTTCTCAACTTCTTCACTACGCATACGCTAAATTTAATAGAATTTTTTACGAATATGCAAACAAATTTTCAGAGATAAATGTAACTTTTTTTTGACATTTTTGTAAAAGAACATTCTTATTCTGTCTCATGATATAATTGATTCTTAAAATCACCAATATTGCTTTACGGTAAACGAAAGTCATGAATTCAATTTCACGAGTGAAAAATCAGAAGTTGCGATAGCCTAATCTCATGTTTTAGATCTTGAACAAAAGATTTCTATTATTTAAAATAAGAATTATAAAATGGATCCCCTCAGCTCATCTAATCCTTGAGGCGGAAAGGTTTCTACCAATACGATGAAACCTCGCTAATCTAACTCATAATGCAAAACAATTTTTTCCCATAAGAATTAATGTAAGACAATGCGTTCCATTCCGAAAAAAATACCCACACAAACTTCTAATAATCTAATTTATTAATTGTAATTCATGCATGTCTTCTTTATGCTAGAAAGTTGTTTACTGATATTTGTTTTTGGATATGCATTAAAATTTAGTGAAAACGAAGCACAAACACTATCGTGAAATGAACTTATATCGTGCATAGCTATTGCCTTATTAGCATAATGCTTCTTAACATATAATACAATACTTTCCCTTGTTTTCGTCATATCTATTTTAATGGAAAGCTATTATTCTGTTGAATTTTATTCCCTCCTTTTCTGATCGAATTTCCTGCCTTTCATTGTGACATTCCAAAAGTTCTTCGTTTGTCCTAGTTATGTTCTTGCAGTTCCTTGATATAAGTGGGGAATTAATCTATTCAATATTTGTTTGTTCAATTTTTGTGTATTTTGTTTTGGCAACTGTAATAATTTGTATCGTATCGTATCGTTATCGTTTGTTTCCCACCGTTGTATATATATTCGAATTTCAGCTAAGTATATTTTCTTTTCGTAGTAATAAAGTGATGAAGGGACATTAATACTGTGTATTTTTGTCGTATCTAACACTAGGTATTATCTACCTCTATCCAATACTATCTGTCCAATACTTCTCCTAAGAAGTTATTAGAGTCCTCATAAAACAAGAAAACACAGACTGATACATCTCTATGCAGCAAGTGACGTAACGGCATTTCTTTGCCAATCATTCTGAAAAACACTGCCCGTTAATCGAGTTTTTATATTTCATTTTGCTCATTTTTATATTTGCTTCTTTACATTTTGTTTTGCTGGTGTATAAGATGCTCGTTGTGAGAAAATTTAATACCGTATTTTCAAGCAATAATTAAAAATAATAGTTAGAAATGAAAGTTTGTCGTGAATAAATCTTACTTAAATAATACTTAACTTGAATAAGAATGTCAAATAATACTTACTTAAACTTGAATAAGTAACAGTAGCTGATAGAAATACTAATTTCAGCAGTTGCTCTTGTATACTTTGTACATCTTCTTTTGGCCATCCTTGAAATACATATCGTCCACTATGAATATCTTTCAGAGCATTTAATGAAAACTCTAAAATTAAAGGTGCAGAACAAGAACTATACTCGGAATTTCTAATATCAAGTTGGGCACTTTCTTGAAACAAATTTAAAATGAAATGCATGTAGTCCATGACTGAAATCGAATAGCACCGGAAATCTTGAAGCTCTACAGGCAATAAAGGATCAGTAGAAGAAATTTCTTGGTCACTTTCATCACCCTCAGAAAGACTTTTTGGCACAGATGTGGGATTTATGCGATGAACTTTTTGAAGAGTTCTAAGTTGTGATGCTGGTATGGCACAAGGCTCAAAAAGGACTTGATCATCACCGGAACTCGAACTTGAATTCTTTTCTAAATCCTTCAATCTTTTACGTCGAATACGTTTCTTTCCAAATAAATTCCTTTTTCTCTTTGGATTATAGTTTTCTGGCCATCTTAAATCTATGTTACACGGCACATTTTTATTTCTTTTTGGCAACACGAAACAAGAACTGAGAGGTAAAGACTTTGGTTTCCGTTGTAATGATGCTATAAAAAGGCAGAAAATATGATACATTAATGTTGCAGCATTCTATACGTTGGAAAATATATTAAATTTAGTAATTAAAAGGCAATTATTGACTAGCCATATACTTTCAGTAAATATACATACAAGGGATCGATGAAACACAAACAGGGAGAGACAGCAGAACAGGAACATGAAGTATTAAGAGTTTTATTAAATCTTTCAAGCACAGTAGATTCTGCAAGTATAAAAATTTAAATGTTTCCACAAATATAGTTTCTTTAATAAGAAATAATTGTTTAAATTATTTTCAAAAAACAATTATATAACTATATACAAATGAAGTGTAAGTACCTGAATCCCAATATTTTCTAATGTCCATAAAATTTTCCAACCTCGTCCTTCTAAAAGATATTGCTTGAAAGGCTCAGAAACATTTGTATGATCAGCATTCTGAAATGACTTAGCTTTTACTTTTTCACAGATTTGATACATATCAGAAAGTAACTGATGAGCCAAAATATTTCCTGAGCTCTTCCACTGAAAGCTAGAGATAAATATAAAAATGTATCAATTAATCATAATTTGAAATTAGAATGTAAAATTTTAAAATCCACCATCATCCATCTAAATATTTAGTTGTATTCTAATAAACGTTCCCATTTTTGAATATGAAAGTAAGTAAAAATTCATGTTTGCATATTACTGATAAAGAAAAAAAATGTATTGATAATAATTAGATTTGAATTCAAAAGACTGATATGAATTTTATCCGTCCCCCACTTTTCTCAGGGATGGCAGTAGAAGGAGAGGGGGGGCTCTTCCCCACCACCACCACTTCAGTATGGTTGTGGTGAGGGGGTTTTATCAGCAAAAATGATCACCACTTCAGTATGGTTGTAGAGATATGAGCATTATCGAATATGACGAGCAACCTTAAAGTCAATGTATTGTAAACAGTCAAAATATCCAAGTAACAGTTAAAGTGTTTTAAGTATATTTGGAAAATTAATCTATAGAGTGGTAGATCAATAATATGCCGTATATTGCGGATAATTTTTGATAGACTGACTAAGAATTGAATGCAATGGATGTCAAAGATAATAAGTTCATAGATTTTTTTTTATTTCTGATTCAAATGCCGTTCATTCAGTTTATAATTTGAGCTGCTTTTGGCAATATAACCGACAAGTGAATAAAATATCGCATTCTTCCAGCAATTTTTGATAGACTGACTATGAACTGAATGCGATGAAGGTCAAAGACTATATCCACAAACTTTCAGAAACAAATGCCGTTAATAAAGCTTTTATTGTGTACTATTTTAAGCAAAATTAATGATAAGGCGATATACTAATAAGACATGTCGGATTTTGCCAAAAAATGTTAACTACGTCAGTTGATTAAAAATGTAATTTGATGGATGTCGACAACGATAAATTCAAATTTTTAGCCATCTGATGCACATGTTATAATATTCATTCAGCGTGTAATTCATATTATATTTAGTGCAATAATCAATAAGCTGACAAATGAATAAGACGTTACGTTTTTTCTCGACTAATTTTTGCTTTCGACTAAGATTTTATCATAGATTATAGAAAAAAATGTTTTTATTGCGTACTTTGATTGCTTGCCAGTGGAATTATAAGAGAAATTTATTCTTTTACATTATTCATGAATAGGAAAATAGAGTTGCTTCCCATAATACATAATTCAAATTCTAAAATTAATCGTCATCTTATTCATCTAACTCTCAATTTCCCGATAATGAATTGGTAAATTTATTTTATTCATTTCACTATGAGAATTGTCTGACTAAACTCTATCTAGTTAATGGTTAAACTAAATTTTATAATATCAATTCTCTCTCCGACGCTTTTGGGCACCGTAATCAAATTATGTGTAATCATTATAAATTACTGGAGTAAGTAAGTTATATAACTTTAAATTAAATTTATTAACAATAAAATATCAGTTTTTTGCGATCTAATTTATCACGCTACAATTATTAACTAAAGAAATATTAATGATAGTAATTGACGGCATATATATACCCGGGAGGTAACGGTTTATGGACAAAAGACACGGACAAGCGGCGTCCATTCACAGCGTGGCACAAAAACAGATTAGTATTAAAAAGAACGAAATTAATTTATCCCTGATCTTCAATACCATAGAACTTTATTGGAAAAATATTTATTCACAGTATTCGTATACAATAAAATTCCGATAGAGATTTTCTCGACAAGCGCCGAATCAGGCAAGGGAAACACGGAGATCTTTAAAAAAGTATTTCGTTTAGATCAGCGATTTTCATCCTTTCACTCGGAGCGTGGGAACCGTTGACTACAGCATTTTACAAAGCTTCTTTTGCATTCCATAGAAAAAATGGAATCGGATCAGGAAATAAGAGAATATTTTAGAATACGGTTAATATTAGATAAATTACGCTGAAAGTTGGGAAATTAATTTGGATATAAATTAGAGTTATATATATATATATATATATATATATATATATATAACTCTAATTTA
>JAOUZG010004491.1:3371169-3389395 GCA_026289955.1 Argiope argentata | reverse complement strand
ATATATATATATATATGACACGGTAGCTTTTTGGCTATACTTAATCAAAGTAGCATTGAATTTGTTTAATAAATTACCTAAATTTTTCATACTCTGCATTTAGTATTATGATAATATAATCGTGGATTGTATCATTTTTTTTCTTTCAATAACAATTCACGGCATTTACTTAACACCTAATTAGATGGCATATCTTACTTCGAACAATTGTTATTATTTTAATCCTTAGTATAATAAAAAAAAAACATTGAGGTAATGATGCCCTTTCATGCGATTTCTGCATTTTAATTTACTTAATACTTTCATTTTATTGTGGATTTAAAATTAAAGATTTAGTCATTCGATATGCGAATCAGACTTGCCATTGCATACGAAGGGGCCAAGAAAAACCGATGCTAACTAAGGGGATAAAACTTACTTTGGGGAGGGGGAATATTAGCTTGCAATTACATCGAATTATATATATATATATATATATATATATATATATATATATATATATATAAAGAATGCATGGAGATATGAATTCATATTCGGCCGATCTAACAAAATCTAATTATTTCTTAATAAAATGATTGGCTTTAATATATTATGAGAAATAAATATATGGGGTATCTGATGTTTAAGAGATCATTTTTATATCTTATATAAAATAATAAGTTTGTGCGTGCATTTACAAAATATTTTCTCTCGCCTTCTTAAGAAACAACATCGTTTTATCTTTTCCATATTCTGTATTGTTCATATCCGAATTATAGAACATTCTTGATGAAATATTTCTTCTCGGATTCGAAAAACATCTGAATTCCTGCTCGTTGTTGCAATTCTTATTTAACAAATATTTTAGATAAGGAAATCGAATTTTTGGTGGGTTTTTTTTAAATCGAATTATTTTGAATTTTTTATTTTGAATTTCTAAAGTTTCGTTGAAAAACAATTTCAATTTCCACTTTATATACCTTCTGATATAAAATAACAAGAGCATGTATTTGTTCATTTAGAATGACATGCCATTCTGCCGCCATCTAGATAGATAGACGTATATAGATGGATAGAAGTATTTATCTATATACTACTATCTAAAAAGTAGAATAACCATACTTTTTCTAAAACTGGGTCTGAGAAATTAAAACTCAAGAGTGTAATAAAGAAATAGACTTAAATCTTGACAATCTATTGAAGGTCAGTAAAAGAAACTGAGAACACTTTTTTTTATAAATACCTTTGCATAGTTTTAACAATGAAATAAATTAGCAGCATCTGAATATAAAAAAACTACATGATATTTAATTTAATGTAATGTAAAATGAATTATTATGAGTTACTTTTGAAGCCAAATGAGATATTGTGCTTGCCCCCCCATCGGCCAATCTTTGCCGCCACCTCTGACTGATCTATCAAAATTTAAGCAAATCTCCATTCCACATTATTTTAAATTTAGAATTGCAGAAGAAAAATTCTGTACAAAATTAAAAATTAGGATTTTGGAAATTTTATGGCTTATATTATGTTAGAATCTCAACCCTTTTCAAAATTAATTAGAATTAAATTAGAACACATTAATAATTGATATTACAATTCTAAAATTTTAAGTTCAAATTTAATTGAAAAAAATCTTTGCTAGGTTTCTTACCCAACTTTAAAATGAGAAATGGCCTATGTATTACTTTAAATTTTAAGAAACATTTTATTTCAAAAGTAATTTACAACTTTTTTCATTAAAATTTTTTAATTTACACCTATAAATTATTATATTAGGATAAGATTTTGATATTTTCAAATGCCTTTAGAATATACATAATAAAGCTTTGGAATTTTAAAAAATGTTAAGTTTCATAAATTATGAACTATGTCAAATATAAACATTGTAAAATGCAATAAATATGATTTAATCAAATAATAAAAAGAATAAATTAAAAGTGTTTGTGATAATAAAAACACTGTAGAATTATTTTATAAAAGAAAATTAATTGATCAATACAGAAATTTGATTTCCAAATATACTGAAATATAATTTTTATACTGAAATGTGACAGCTGATATACACCAGAATTCAATTTATTAAGAATAAAACTAGCATGAAATATCACATATAAATAAGTCAAACATTAAAAAACTTTTAAAATAATTTTTTAAAGTTTTATTATTTTAAATATAATGATAATGATTATTACTATACACAAATAATTACAAAAACAACTGTATTACCTAAAACTGCCATTTATATTCACATTTGGTCCACAAAGTAAACTTAAATATTTCACTAAAAAGGTATCCAGCCAAATTTCTCCATCCTGCAGCAATAATATATATAAATGAGAGAGCAAGAAATTGATTATATTAATTTTATAAAAATATGCAATTGAAGCTTAAATTGAAATTAAAATAATTTTGAATTTCAAAAGAATTAATTAATAAATTAATTTTTAAAAGCACATGTAACAAAAGATTTAACCATTATAAACAAATCCTGTCCTTACATTTTTAGTAAAAAGTAAAATAAAAACTTACCTAAAATTTGCATTTTGTTAATATGAATAAAAATAGTGTGTTATTTATTAATAAAAAAGTCTATTATAATATTATATTTGCATAAAGAAAACTTACATCAGTTTTAGTTGTATTCAAGAAATTCAACCAAATTTTGTGAAGATCATTGACATCAGAAGAGCTCATGATGAATTCTATAAATATATATATATATATAATTTTTAAAAGGTTATTTAGAAACAGATAAATATTTATACCATAATGAATTGGCTGATATTTTATCATAACAATCTAAAAAATAGCAAAATGTTAAAAAATAAAGCATTTTGTAGTTCCACATTCTATTTAATGATATAAAACAATTTTTATGCTCCAAATTTTGTTAACTTGTACTTAAATAGTGTTTATTACATGACATGAATATAAATAAATATCTTACCTCTTAAAAAATACCAATAGAAAACAATACTGATTATCTTTTTCCAAATATTTCTCCAAATTGTATTAATATAATGGAATGACTTTCCCCCCTTTTTTTTGTATTGCCTGAAAAGCTTTGTTACTCTTGAAATATGAAAGAAATTTTTAAATATAAGTGTATTTTAATACACCCAATCTTGGAATGTATTACTTAAAAAAAATATTAATTGAGAGTATGTTACATAATTAAATGCACACATGTATCCCTTTTTATAAAACACAAATCCATAGCTGCATTCTAAGATAAAATAATGATTTAAAAAAAAAAACAAGAGTCAAGTTTTAGATAAAAACAACTACATAAAAATTGAGCTTCAACTATAAAACTGTAATAACAGTTGTCATCACATAAATTATATTCACAAACACTTTGATTTCTCTCTTATCATTGCAAGAAAGAATAAAAGTCCTCTTAATTAAGGGGGGGATCATTCATTTCTTTCATACAAGAAGCTGTTCAACACAAATGGCCAATTTCCTGAATTTTTCTTAATAGCAATATAATATGAATAGAGGTAATTTGCAACAAAAATTCTATCTATGTCAAGTAATGAATGATATTGCAATCAGCATAACATAGCAAATAAAGCTTAAGTATAAAACAGTTTAATTCTTTTCCAAATGCATCATATTTTATTCCAATGAATAGTTTCTATTAAAAAATTAAGTAGAAAAACTGTCCATTAAAAATATTCTTCATTCAATTGAAAACAGATGTAAAAAATATTACTACATTAGATAAGTAAATAATAAAAATATTATATAAGATAACACCATGAAATCTTTATTAGTATGTATGGCATATGTAAACTATTTTCCCCCTCTATATATAAATCCTATCAATATGCATATATTAAAAATGATTAGGATCAATAACAAATAAATTGAAATTCATTAGATTTCATCATGATTTTTTTTAATGCATTAATGCACGAAGTATTACTAACCACTAATATATCATTTACTATTTCGGTAATGAAATAAATATATAGCCTTCAAAGAAATACAATTCTCCTCTATGAATTCTGCTATCTTTCTATCATAACAAGTTAATGTATAGTACCTTTTTTTATAAGTTACATTTCATTTCTGTGCCTAAATCGAATGCAGTTCTTTGCTCTGGATTAAAGTGAATAAGTCATTATTTCTTTTTTGCTTTGTCTAGCCAGATAATATGTATTATCCTATTTTCCAGCAATACCTACGTGGAATATATTACACATGAATCAGATTTTGAAATAAAAATGTAGTCATTAAAAAAATATGTTGATTTTTTAAGTCTACTTTTTAGCTTTTTAAAGGCCACACACACACACACACATATATATATATATATATATATATATATATATATATATATATATATATATATATATATATATATATATATATGATAATATAATCCTTTAATATATATATGTACAAAACTTTATTGACACTACTTTTCTTTGATTTCTTAAAATGTTTTATTTGTTTTTTATCATAAGAATTCTATAAAACCAGAAACTTAAAATTAAGTTCGGTGTTAAGAAGTTAACCTGATAATCTTTTCAATTAATTATCCTGACGGTTATCAAGTAATGCCACTCTTTGTATAAAATATAAGAATGTTGCACAGTACACACAAAAATACATATAATGGATTTATAGCATATCTTAATATATAAATAATCTTCTATGTTAATACATAAAAAAGATGTAATATATTGTTTTCAGAAAACTTTTGTGAGTCTAGCAATATGCCAATGCAAAAAGATATAGATTTTTTTGGATAAAAAAGGCGTGTACAAAAATTTAAGAGCAACAAAATAAGCAATTTAAGAAAATACAGAAGTTAAAAAAAATTTACAACAAAATACACAAGCATAAAAATTGCATAATATACAGTTGTATATTTCAAATTAAATTATCAACAAGCTTGAATGAAGAAAGTTTTCCCGATGTGTCTCATCAATTACAGCTGAAACATAGAAAGTCAATCTTTCTACATTCATGCAGCAGCCTTTTAAGAAAATCCAAGAGCTGAATAACTATCGATCAATAAATTGATGTTGAAAATGAAAAGTCTACAATTATTTTCAAAATTTAATGAATTATAATCATTTATTAAAATAAACTAAGATTAAATACAATTGATCATTTAAATTTCAAGGCACATATTAAAGTTATATTTCTTTAGGTCTTTCTAATTATAACTTTTTAAATGTTATCAAGTTGGCCATGACAAACTTTTTGTTTTTATATTGTCTTGACTCTTTAATATATCTGTAATGGTATTTTACAGCAAAAAAATATTTGCATAGTTAAAGTATATGTTAGAAGCAAAATTGTTTTAACTGAATAAAAGTATTAAATTAAGGCAAAAATTCAAACAGATCTTTAAAAAATTTTATATAAATTTCATAATTTTTAAATGTTCAATTATTCTATGTTTAAGAAACTTAAATTTAATTGACAGCATTTAATAATAAAAATGATATAAATGATTATTTTGAGCAGAATATCAAAACTAAGTTTAAATTAATATGACATATGTAAAAAAGAAAACTATTTTTATGCAACAATTAAAGCATGAGAAAAAAGAAATTAATCTCTTGTTTTTGTTTCTTGATATAGTGTCTTGAACAAATTGTATCAGCTATTTTAACTTTTTTTAGACATGAAATAAAAATATACACCTATAGTGAAATTTTAATAACCTATGATTTACTTTGTTTCTTAGTAAATCATATTGCATTATTTTCATACAAACTTTATAGAAATATTAAACTATATGCCCATTTTAAATTCAGCATCTTAAACTTTTTTGAAAAGATTGAAAAAGACGTTCTTGTAATAGTATAGCGAATAACAAGGATGGAAAAAAAATTAAAGAAAATACTTTAAGAAAATACTTTAATAATAAAAAATTAAAGAAAATACTTTAAGAAAATACTTTAATAATAAAAAATTAAAGAAAATACTTTAAATATATTACATAATAATGATAGAAGTGTTAATCTGTACTAGAAAGTGAACTTTCAAATATATATATTTCTTATCTTTAAATTAAATCAACTTTTGAATAGCGTTGTCATTCCATACATCTAGAAGAAGAATAACCTAGAAAGAATGAGGATTTTTCCCTATGCATATAATGGGCATAAAAGCTTTAAAAAAATGATTATCATTCAACTGCACAAATATAAATACTTCCAAGGTGTGTCATCTACATGCCTTTTAAAAATTACTTGAATTCCAAATTGTATCATAAATGACAGCAAATCTCAGATAAAAGTTTTCTGAAACAAACGAACGATTCCATTTCTAGTTAATCCGTAGATTATATATAAAAGCAAAATTATCAAACGACAACCGCGCTAACAGTATGACACAAATACAAATAAACACTCTGCTTGAAGTATGTCATTTAAATCGACGATATAACGATCACGTGCTGTTTTGACACGTGATATGTCACTAGATGATGCCTATTTGATACACAAAATAAAAAATAAACAATAACTCTCATTACAATATTGTTTGTATTTTATTTTTTTCGTGTGACTTTCGATTTGGTAAATTTTTTAATGAGCCGTGAAAAAATTTAGCATTAAAAAAGAAAGATTATTGATTTTTATACTGCCATTCCAAAATTAGTTTATAATGCATTGTCATCAAAAATATTGGCAACATTTTTTTTACCTCAGTTTTTATTTTGTTTGTATAGTAGTGTGGTCCAGTGGTCTTTACAGAAGTGTGAGTTAAAACGTGAGGCAAATTTTTTTGCTTTATATACTTTTACCTCTTAACCACCGGCTTAATCTGAATGCTGCACAATGAGGATGAAAACTTGTCTGACTTTATTTAATCGCTTAAATAGCATTTTCTTGAAAGGTAATTTGAGATCCTTATATAAACATTTTGTAGTACTGTTTTTTGAAAAATTCGTATCTGTTCAAGGATTTTCAAGTTGTACTCAAGAATCATAGATTCTGATCTGCATATTTCTACTTATTTGTTAAATGAGAGAGACAAAAGCTTTATTTTTTCCATCCAGTTTGTAATACGTTGCAATGATTTCGGTATGGGAATTCAAATTATTTTCATTTGATGGAATAAACATTAACGAAATTAGTGATTTTATTAGCAATTGGCGCAAAATATCATTTTTATTTTTAAAATATATATCGGGTTAACGAATCAAATTCTGAGGTTTGCGAAACGCAGGTTTGTGTATTTTCCATTTTTAATACAAATATTTTTATGTAGAATAACATCTGTATGTTTTAGTGTAAAATACACATTATAATATAAGCTTTTTTATTGACAAAGACTTAATTGAATTTAAATCTGTTTACAAGAGATTCACCTCTAAGGTGAATCTACAATATAATTTTATCATACAGTAATATAGTATTACTGTATGATAATATTATATTGTGAAAATATTTTATTTTCTATGAATATTTAATATTATTGTAGTATTAGAAAATGTTGTAAAATGCATTTATAAATTTTATGAGTTGAAAAAAATACATAAAATTTTAATATAAAATAATAGTTTGTAAAGTTAAAATGTAATTTTATATAAATATATAATATTTGAATAATAGATAAGATTTTAAAATGATGAAATTTTTTATTTTGATACATTGATTTCTTGGGCGAATTTCTTTCTTTCTTTTTTTTTAGGCATGTTCTCATGAAAATTTTACTTTTAACTTTAAATCCTTCATAATTTTTTTCTTAATGGTTAAATTACTTTCCAATGCTGTAGACATAGTATTTAACTGTATGATGCTGTTAATATTTTATCTCCTTGTTAAATTATTGTAAAAATGGCTTAAGAATTTTTATTTTCCTCTTTTAAAGTTCAATATACTTTATTATAACTCCATTTTCTCTTTTTATGCAGGATCTGTATGCCTTCCACAACCAAATTATGTTTCTTCAAGGCAGTTTTCCAATGCTTATTGTGTATGGCATACAGTCGGTGCTCTCTGTTTAGAAAGGAAGCCTGTTGTGACTCAAGAATTAACTCCATTGGAACAAAAATATTTTCAATATTTACAAAAACTTGAAATAGAAAAAAGCTATTTAAGTGACCATGAGAAAAGACATCTTGAAGATTTGTAAGTGTATAATTCTAGAATTTGTGATGTGTTAAATTATGTATTTTTGTATTTGCACAAATATTAACTAATGATAAAAACTCATCACAAAAAAAGGTACTTCTTTTTTGTTATTGCTGCTTGCAAATTGTACAAAGTGCTGGTTATAATTTTTTTTTTTAAGGGGAAGGGAAATTTTGAAAAAGAGCAATGTAAAATATGCTTTAATTTGTTTAAATTACTTATGGGAAACTAAAAATTTTAATGATTTCATTTGGAATTCTTTTTAAATATAAATTATTTCTCTTTTATTTCTTCATAAATTCTAGTTATTGGAAGTTTCCATCTTCATTTGGTAGACAGTTATATTGTTGATCTTTTCATGTGTTTCTTTAAAAGGTAATTATAATGTGGATAATAGAAATGGAAATTTCAATGTTAGTAAATTGTCATTTACAAACTTTTAAAGAAAAAATGTTATAAAAAGCAATCAAATGAATAATATTTATCTAAGTAATAATTTTATAGTTATTATTTTCTGATGGAATTTTCTATAATTAGCAGTAAAAATAAACAGCAAAGGTTTATAAGCATAAAATGAAAAGAAAGAGAGAGAAAAGACCATTATTTGGAACTTCTCTAATTTTTATTAATGCATTTTGAGTAGTTTTTAAGATTTGTTTACAAAACTATTGTTAATATTAAAAAAAAATATTTATATTTTTTTATTCAATGGAATATTAATCTATTTTTATTTGAAAAAAATACTTGGGTAGTTAAAAATCCATTATAATCCTTATTTTGATTGATTTTGAGTGTAAATTTTATTACATCTGGAATTTTTTTTTAGGCATATTACTTTGATATTTTGGAAAAAGAATTTTCAAAATGTATAATGTAATCTAATTTAGTTTTCTGAATTGTGATGGTCTTAGTTCCCACCTTTTATTTTTTTTCCAGGGGGTTCTTTAGTATTTATATATTTAATTTCAGTACATAATTTTTGATATAACAAAGAGTAGGAATTATTATAGATTTTCTAAGCATTTAATAAAATGGGTATCATCTTTACAATGTATAGGCTTAAAATATTAGGTACATACTTATTATCCCATTGACCATTTTTGTCAAATCAAAGCAATGGTTGCTAATAGATTGCTTATATGCTAAAATTGGTTTGTCAAGTATTCAAAAGCATTAAAGAATTTTGGCCATTAAAATGAAAGTTGGTGCTTTGTTGATGGATCAACTGGATAATACATATGTACCATATTAATAATATTTATTTATCATCTTGGTGTAAATAATTAAATAAAAATATCTTTTAATACATTAAAATATTGTAATCTAACACATGAGTTATTAAAAAGGAGGATGTCTGAAAAACTTAAAAAAGGAGAAGTTGAAGATATGGATACAGTTTCGAAGCAAACTGCTCAAGATTTTGAGGATGCATGTATTGAGGAATTCAACAAATATAAACCTTATCCAAGGATAACAGGTAAGCTGCAACCTCTCTTCAAGATTTCAATTTATTTGATTGAAATTTGTATTTTATTTTAACAAAATTTTTACTACTGATAATATTTTATTTATTTTAATTATCTCTTATTATAGATTAGTCTTTTCTGTGTTTTAAAATGTAAATTCGATTGCAAATAAATTTAAGGGGAAATTTTGAAATGAAATTTAAATCCCTTTAATTTAAACTTTTAAATTCCTAAGTTATAAAACTATATGTTCCATCCCCCCTTAAATTATCTTACTAGCATGAATTTGAAAAATTGAATGAAAAAAGTCTACTTCTGTATTAGCTTAGAAAAACAAATGTTTCAAGTTAATTATATGTTAGTAGTTTATTATAATTATCAAAATACTAATAGAAGTGCTTTCTTATTGAATGTGTGTGTGTGCGCACACGCCCTGCTGATATAGCAGCAGATTTAAGCTGAAAGGAACATCTCTTTTTTTGAAGTAGCACCAACTAGGGCCAAGAGTACAACTTAGCTACACACTCACCACATTTCCTTGCACAGACCCTTTTTACAGGGAGGCACAGTCGCACATCTCACTTATAGTACACCGAAGAACAACCATGCCCGAACTGGGATTCCCAGAACATGAGGAAGATGCGCTACCTCTGTGCCAAAAAGCCGGCATATATATATATATATATATATATATATATATATATATAATCTTTTTATTGCCTAGGTTACTGATATTTTTCAAGATTAGAAAGTATCTTTTAATATCTAACATTCCAAGTATTAATATTGCTGTATAATGAACTTGTTTCATAAAGATAGTTTAGAATTGTATCTATTCTTACTTCTTTAATGTATTTTTTTTTAAAAATGACAAATTGTTTTCTTTTTAATATTTCAGAAGCTGATAAAATTAATGATCGCAAATCTCTACAGAGAAAGTTGGACTCTAGTTTGGTTTTAGTAGTAAAACAAAAGCTGGGTAATGATTACAGATGGATCTTACCACAAACAATTCACCAAGAAGGTGAAACTTTGCGACAGGTATATTTTTTAATATGAAATTTACATTAGATACATTCTATCAACTTAAGGTTTCTGAGATGTTCTCTATTAGCAATATTTTTTGAGTTGTAAGATAATATTTGTGATTATGCAACTAGAAAATAAATAAAAGCATAAAACTTGAATAGCTTTGATAGGGGGGAGAACATTTTCAAGAGGAAAAAATTAAGTATTATAAATTTAATAAATATGCAAATTTTTGTGAAACATTTGTCTTTATTTTAAAAGAATTAGAAAGAAGCTTTTAATATACCTGAACTTGAAAAAAAAAATTCAAGTTTTCTCTTGTATTATTGGATATAGTTTTACAGTTCTTTTTTTGTTTAGATTTTCCCATGATTGAAAATAATTCATAAAAATTGAAATCTCTTTTATGATCACAAAAGTATTAATTTTATTTTAAAATAGAAAAAAAAATTATAATGTTTTTACAAATAATTTTAGTGAAGTAAAAATTTTAGAAAAATTAGTGAATAAGTATTATTTTTTAAAAAATATTTTCTCTCTATATTTTTTAAAAAAATATTTTTGTTATGACATGAGAAAGGTTCTTAGAGAGAGAAAAATTGCGAGGAATTCTTATTTTCCCGCAAAAATTTTTCATTTCATCACTGTCAAATGAGTGAGACTTCAGTTTGTTTTTCCCCATGCTTATGAGGTTAGGCTTAACTTGTTTATGCCGATTATTTCAAATGACTCTGTTTATTTTCATAGTGTTTGATGCATTTAAAATTAAACATTGTTAATTAAACAATTTTTCAGATTCATTGTGAAGTACTTTTAAATTAAAATGAAACAGAATAAAGGAATTTAAAAAATTATAATCTGTATTGCACTATTCCAACTGGTGTAGAAAATTCACACATTTTCATTGCCCCAATAGCAGCTGATAATTCACACATATGTAGGGAACTGTAATTGTTGACAACTGTGTTTTCAATTTAGTTAAACGTTTTAAAAAATATGTGTTTAATACTGTTGTAGCTATTTAAATCTTGATTGATAAATAAAATGTACTTGACTAAATTTTAAAGAAATAAGACTTCATTTGAAGTTTTGCTATTTCAGGTACACACTGTAAATAATTTGTTATTAGGTTAGTTATGTGCTTTTCCATGCATACAAAGTTTCAGGCAAAAGCTTGTTAGAAATATTATTGAAAGGTAGAACTATCAATAATCTATTTGGTCAATGAATGTTTATCTTATTTTATACAACTACAATGAATCATAATGCAGTTATAGGATACTATAGTTATAAAGTTCATAGTGCCCTAATTATGGTTAATTATAGTGTTTATTACTTCATATGTTTTGTTAATGAAACTGAAGAATTAAGTTTTAATTACCTGAAAAAATGAACACTTTAGATGTTTATAGTTCAAAATACTGTGTTGTTAAAATATGCTTATAAAAATCTCTATTGAGAATTATTATATTGATACAGAAGTACCTTCTATAGAACTTAGGTATAAATCATATTAAGTCTGACAACTTTTATTTGGTAACTATAATTAGATCTCATTTTATTTTGATGAACTTTTTTCAATTTCATAGTTGTATTTTACTCTCTTGTTCCTCGCTGTCGAACTATTTCCCCCCTTAATAAAAAAAGAAAGATAAAAGTGTTCTTATGCTTTTTTAAAGCTTATATTTTTAATAAATAAAATTTATGTAGAGTTTTTAATATTTATTCAATATCTATTTATATATATTTTACTAGACTGCTGAAAGATCTCTACATGAATTATGCTCTGATCCAATTCAAGTTCAATTCATGGGCAATGCTCCTGTTGGTTACTACAAATATAAATATCCCAAAGCAGCAAGGAAAGATGGTGTTATTGGTGCAAAAGTAAATATTCATTGTATTTTTTATCAAATTGCATTTAAAGTATATTCTTGTTTTTTGAACTTATTGAATTGCTGATTATACTGCTTAGGGGATATTTAGTGTCTTGGATTTTAAAATTGCTAAATAATTCCTATAAATATTAATTACAATCAAAATTATGCATGCATGCATGCATGTGTGAAAGGCTAAACCAAATTTTCACAATACTTAATGATGATTTGCATGCATAAAATAATTTTTTTGAAAATTAGAATAATTACCTAAATTTGTATTCTTCTATATGGTCTACATCAAATAATGCATTTTATAACAGTAATATCTTTAAGTAAAATCTTAATATGCATTTTAATGGGTTTAAAAAAATGCTAATCACTATTTAATGTTAAAAAAAACTATGCATTTTCAAGCACTAATTTTACTTAACTGTAAACCAATTTTAGTTTAATAGTTAAAGATGTATCAAAGATTATGAAATGTATTTATAATTTAATTTTTCATGAATGTTCAATGTATATTTTGTGTCATTATTTCTTCTATCTTTTAAACTTCTCTTTTTGTACAAATACACACACACGCAAATTATATATAATTACAAGTAAATCTATATGTAAGTACTGACAGTGCTACACAATAATTTAATTTTATGTATATTTATTTATAAAAAAGGAAGAAGAAGAAGAAATTTCTATTTTTAGGGGTTAATATACTCCAACGAATAAAAAAAATATTTTTTTTATAGAATAAAAGATGAAAACATCCTTGAAACTATATCAGAGCATTTTTATTACAAAAAAAAGCTTTGAAATAGATACTTACATTTAACAAAACATTAGTATTTTTTTTAACCTGATCCCTGATAATTTGCCCTGTAAGTATATTCTTCTTCAAAGTATTTTTTTAAATCTATATTTTCAGTTGCATATAAAATATTAATCTTTAAGATGAAAGGAATTTAAAGAAAAATTTTTGTGTATTTGAATCAAGTTTTAATATTTGTAAATTGTATAAAATAGATAATTTTGGGCTATTGGAAACAAATTTTGTCAATTTGATCCCCCTCCCATTTTAGAATGATTAAGAAAGATTGCAAAGGCATCTTTTTATGTGTGTATGAGGTCATTATCATATTCTCAGTGTTAATTGAGCAATCTCTCATTTCCCCATCCTCTTAATTTATTAATTAACCAGTTTCACTTACTGGAACATACTGAATCACCCCAAAAACTATGGATATGTTTTGGCTTCTAATATTTGAAAGCAATTGATTACAGAGTAGATATCAGAAATGATGAAAGATTATTATCTTAAAAAGCATTGTCTTAAAAGCAATTTTAATAACTTTTTTCCAGCAAAATACCTTCTAATTCTTAAAATATTATATGTAAACCCTCATAGTTGTTTAATACTTTCAATTTGGAGTATTTTATTATTGTTTCATGCGAATTTTTATTTAAAAACAAATAGCTTAATATTAGAAGATATACACAGATAATATTCAATAAAAACAATAAAATCCACTAACCTTTCTAGAATATATATATACAGTTACAGAATTTGGGGCTCTTTTCTAATTTCTTGGTTGATGAAGAAACAATTCTTTAATAATTAGTGACGTGTTCTAGACAAGAAGAAGCAGACAGCAAATATATAGCCGAGATGAACACAGACAAAACACAACAGCACACTACAACAAACAGTAGCCCACAAGTAGTAATAATAACCACAGCTAACAAAGTGGCTTGACAAAATTCAGCAGGAGGTGGGAATCTTCGTAGCCACCCTCTGCAAATATTCCTAACACCTGCAATTCCCCACAGTCTCCTTGCTTTAGCTGCATCCAACTGCTGACTCACTACTACACAACTTGATGCTGCTTCACAGTAAACATCACACAGTTGAATTCAGCTATCACTTGCGCTCCACATAATGTTTTCTCTCTTTACTGGGCTGATCGAAATATTTGCCATTGACTCTTTCCGTGCCTATGACTCGTTCCACTAAGGCTTTATACGGAAGAGCCTTTTATAGATGACGAAGTCAAGCAGAAAAGGTTCTGTGAACAATCAGGTATATCTCAGTTATTATACTCAAAAGCTAAAATTCTGAAAGTTTCCATTAAGATCGATATTTTTGCCAGATTTGTCAACAAGCCCTGAGATCACTGATTCAGCATTTGATCAACATCCAAAGTGTTAATTGTAAATTTTCTTTTCCATGATTGAACTAACCAATTTAGAAAGCAATATTACAAGTTTGTAACAACGAATAACTCAGGTATTTCCATTATCTGAAGAAAAAAATGTTTTTCCTTTCTTATATTTCAAAATTAGAATTTGGGGTTGGGTTAACTTTTATTGATTCTTAAAAATCAGAAACTGATTATTTACCAGCGAAACAAATTTTCAATTATCCAGGCTGATGTTTCTCAAACTACATACTCATTTCAATAGGCAGGCAGGCAATAATGGGTTTTTATTCTTCCAGTTTCAAATTATTGATCAAAATAAACATTTTTGTAGAAAAATCACAGTTTTCAAAAAGTTACTTCTTAAATTTCTTGTTGAAAAGAGCCAAATCATTACCCTAAGATTTCTCTATCAGTACCATGTTTTTGTCTTCCTTCTTTCAGTTTCCTTGTTTGCCCAATATTGATGTCAAATAGCTTCAAATCATTTATATAATTTTTATTTTAAATTGGTCAACCTTTTGCTCTTTAAATTGAAATTTACATTTAATCATACTATTAAATATTTGTTAAAAATTAGTTAAAAAAAATTTTTTTTTACTGAATTTTTTTATTTCTATTGTGTTTTATCAATATATATTTTTTCTATTGACAGGTTTTCTTTTTTAAAGCACAGTTACTTGAGAAGAATCCAAATTATCTCAATTTCAATATAACAGATACAAATAATGATATTTTGTGGCTTTCTCACTCTGAACTAAATGAAGTTTTACAGACTGATTATGGTAAGACAGTACAAACATTTCTGTACCCTGACACACTTGATGTTGAAGAAGAAGATAATAATTCTTCTACAAATAATAATTCTTTTGAAGATGACGAACCTATTGCCAAGACTTCAGCATTGAATTAAAGATTGTTGTTCATGCATTGTATTAAAACATTAAAATATTTATTATCATTATTTTTGTGAGTCATTAATAATTGTTAATTCATTAATAGTCATTAATATTTGTGTGTCATTAATAATTGTATAATATGCACACAGTTTTAAAACAAATAAAACCATTTAAAGTTTCAAAATATTTTATCAATCAAGATAAAGTATTTTTTAATCCGAATTTTATTTTTAAAAATATTCATAAACCTTTAAAAATAGTATTTTAAATTTTTTGTCATTTTTAATGTTTTTGAAATATTTAAAATGTAAGCTAATCAGTTTTATTTCAGCTCC
Source organism: Argiope argentata (assembly GCA_026289955.1). NCBI lineage: Eukaryota > Metazoa > Arthropoda > Arachnida > Araneae > Araneidae > Argiope > Argiope argentata. The sequence goes on along the minus strand of JAOUZG010004491.1, from coordinate 3,373,507 downwards.
ATCTTGTTCTTTCAATTCTTGGGAAGTAATTTAAGTTAAATACTAAAATTTTCTTGAGTACTTAAATGGCATAAAAAGTGAAGAGGATAATTCTGAATTGAAAGAAATTGCTGGAGTTATAAAATATAGCTTCAGAATTTTTATAAACTCAAACTTCTAGTCATAGTTGAGTGAAGAAAAAAAAAATCATTTCAACCATGACTGAAGTTTGAATTTTATATTTTATCAGTTAAAAAACTTAAAGAAAATTCTTAATGATCACAAATGAAAGTCAAATATATTTAAAACTATCCTTAAAAGAAAAGTTAATACTACTATATACTCTGTTTTATTGTAAGATTCTTCACTTCAATTTTGGTTTGCATTTCAATGGTTTTAAATAATTTAATGTGCTTACTATAAAATTTATAAGACTTTATAAAGCAAGATTTACTTGCATTCAATATTATTCCAGTGAAATTATTAAACAGTATTTTTCCCCATTTTTTATTAATTTCAAGGTATCAAATACAAAATGCAAATTAAATATCAGGATTTGCTTTTAAAATTCTAATTTTATATTATTGAAAATTTCCCTTAAGATGGATTTGAACAGTTAAAATAAATTCTAAATGGTTTAAAACAGTGAAAGACAAGTTATATATAAAATCTGTTCTTAAGCGATCAATTTTCACTATTAAAACAAATTGACTTGAAATTAAAAACAGCAGTTGTTACCAATCTGTACTCTGCTTTTTTTTTTAAAAAAAAAATATTTAAATTTCAATATACACTCTTAAAGTGACGAGAAGGAAAATAATTCATTACAATTAAATCATTGAGAACAGTACTGCCCAAATTATCATATTGATAGGGTTGAGTTTTAAGGGGAACTATTTGCATTCATTTAAGTTCAAAACATGAGTGGGAGGTTAGTAAATACTTCTCTTACATGCAATGTTAAGATCTTCATTTATCAAACCAATTTATTAAAAGATACAAATGGTTGAATTTATGCTGTTCCTCTCATAAGTCGCTTATTCATTTATGTAATATTTTTTAAAAAATTTGACTATTTGCCATAAAAGTAATTAAGGTAAAATAAAAGGAATCTGCATGGTTAAGTTAAATACTAAGCAATGAATAGGAATGTAAATTAATGATATCAAAGTTTTAAGGGAGATACCAATCTCTATCCAAAACATGGTAGCACGACAGTGTTATAAGTTTGATTCATCTATCTTTATTTTACTGTTAAAATTTGTTCTCAGTGATACAATAACAAGAGCATACACACACACACACAAAAAAAAGATACATAATATTGTTTCTATTGTGTAAATAGAAATAAATAGTTACAAGTTGTGTTAAAAAATTGCATAGGAACTTCATTTTCCACATAAAACTATTTTAATGCAAACATATTCCATTCAAATATAAATTATTTCTAACTTTGTTATTTAATGAAATATTAAAAAGCATAAAGTACATTATGACATAACAGTTAAATTTTGCACATTTATTAATCTAATGCATGCTTATTTCATGTATTTATAATTCATGAAAAGTATGTAAAATGTATTATAAATATTTATTTAAAAAATAATATGATTAGAGTGAAAGTTGATATTGACAAGCTTTTTTTTTACTCAAAAATTATTCCTGTATAAAGACACCCCAGTAATTGAATATAAATTTTAACATTCTGATTTATTTTAAAATAAATTCTTTATAATCTTTTTTTAATAAGCACCTACTACTTAGGATGTAATTATGTCAAATTAGGCCCAATGGTATATATCCTAAAGAATGTTTTCAGCAATTGTTGAAATTTACAAATAGTATGCCACATCAAACAACATTTCAAATATAATCATATTCAGGAGATTTTATTATTATTGATATTATACAGACTAATGAGGTAAATATACGTGTGTTTATTATCGAAAGTATATAGAATGAAATGCTTAATATTGCATCATTTAAACCTTCGTATATTTGTAAAATATTAATTATCGTACTTCTACAGTGAAATCACGATAAAAAAAGTTATTTGAATGAATTGAGTGCAAAACTTTTGAGTTTAGCAAAAATAATGAAATTATAATTAGTATTTTTCGGGAATATATATATACTGACATTTATTTATATCTGTCAATTCTAAAAGTTCATTTGAAGATAAGGTTTAAGAACTTATTTTTAACTATGACATAAAAATAGACCAGTTAAAGTTTATATATATAGTACTTAATGCATCAGATTATCCTTAATTAATCACCATGCATTAGATTTATTTTGAGTATAAAGAAATTTAAATTTGATATTCACGAATTGAAAAATTTGTGATTATCAAATTTAT
>JAOUZG010004491.1:3329807-3370769 GCA_026289955.1 Argiope argentata | reverse complement strand
AAAAAAAAAGGAATATTTTTCAACACGATCATTAATTATATAATGACATACTGAAATTTTATTAAAAATTTAAGCTTCGTTGTATCCTTAACTAGCCTTTTTTGAACAGCGGTGGATATTGATTCTTAATGTGCAAATTTTCAGATACCACAATTGACAAAAAATTATTTATTCTTTTGTACAATAAGAGGAATGTGTGTTTCGAGGAACTTAATCCATGCCCATGAAAATAATTAAGTAAATTTTTTAAGAAAAGCTGGAAAAACAAACAAACATCTAAAGCATTCAGATTAAATATCTTACGAAAAAGATAATCAGGAAAATTTCAGTGTCACGTTGTAACGGCACACATAAACTTTTGAAACAGAATGTCCTATGCCATTAAAAACATCCCCTATTTTCTTACTAATCTATTGACCGCAACTTATCTTATTTGCAAACATTAATCAATACCTTAAGAATCTTGCCGCCTTTTTCGATGATAATAGAATAAGATATGAGGCAATATCTTTCGATTCTGTTGGCGATAAAAATATTTAATTCAATGTATAAATTTCTAATAAATGTATACATTTCTAAAGTTTCAGCCAAGAAATTTACCGTTCAACAAATTGCATTGCATTAAAATTCATTAAAAATTAATAGTTTTTTAAAAAAAATATTAGTATATTTTGAATATTATATTTAAAAATTTCCGATATATCATCTCTAATTCAAAGGGGAAAATTTAAAACTGCTTTTGTTTACAAATTCAAATAGTGAAAAAAAATTGAGAATATATGTAAATTATGTCCGTCTAATAAAGGCATCGCAAGTCTGTCAATTGAAGATAGCAAACAATTTATAGTTGTAAATAAAGGGGGTGACATAATTAAAAAAGATGCTATTGAATTTAGAAAGAAAAATTGAAATACATTGCTTCATTATAATTACCAACAAAATCCTTCACTATTTACAAAATGTCTGAAATTTGGTACAAGATAGTGCATATTGACTATTGAAAGGCAGAATTCTACTGCACAAACCCAGGATGCAACCACTTAATTTAAATTGCCTCTAAAAGTTTTTTTTTTTTTAACTTAGAGAACAATCTCACCGAGAAGCACCTCGAAATGAAGATGAGTAGCTTCCGTCACGGTGATTGGATCTCGTCACCTTGGAGGTACACTAATAGGGGGTAAGCTCCTCTAGTCGACGACGGGACATACTTCCTACGAGAAGGGGTGTACTATGGCCGGTGATGGATTTTAGGACTCAACCACAGTGTTACTGTTGCTGCGGTCCGGTCATTCATTTTTATGGTTTAAATCCGTGTGCTTTCGTTGTGGGTTGGAGTGTCTGGCATGACTTACAGAACAGGTCAAAATCGTAAGGATTCAAGTTATTAAAAAAGATATTTTTCCAAAATTATAAGATATTTGTTTTACCTTCTGCCTCAAGTACAAGAAAAATTGTCCCTCGAATTAAAAAAAAAAAAAGCCCTTTATATTCCAGAGCCGTATGCATTTGATGCTGTAAAAATTGACAATAGTAAGCGGGATTGTCAATTTTACTCACAGTCACATGACTAATGATCACTTATTGTTAATAACATTCAGCATAACCTTCATATGATTGGATAATTGTAAACAATTTTGTGGACGCTCATAGAAAATCCATGCTTCGACTCAGAGGGGTCTCCTCAATAGTGAAAATACATACAAAGAGGGGCCTTTTATTGAGAAATTTGTTGAGAGTAGCTATATCTGTCCTTCAATGAGTTAATCTGGATCCAAAGGTTCACAATTATTCTTATGTTAAGAATGTTCAGCAGTATATTTTTCTCAAACCACATCAATGAGAAGACGTCTGACTTTTGACGGATCTAATCTCTGGTAGAATCATGTATCGAACCCAAAATTCTCAGTCCAGAAATGAAGACTGATGTTGAGACGTTTTTCTATTCATTTTGAAAACCTATCTCAAAGTAGGCTTCTATATCAAAAACTTTATTTTACTTAGTGACAATTTCTTTCTTTAATGAAATTCCACCGGGTTCATTATAAATATGGGGATGAAAAGCTCCCAGTATGGCGATTAGTTCACACCGCCTGGTACAGAAATGTTGGTGGATGGACTGTGCCTCCTACGGGAGAAATTGCACAGTTGTGGTGGTCCTCAAGACTCAAGTATAATGACGAGGATTTATGATTTTTCAAAATTTTCAAGTGCCCTCGAGCGAGTCCAGGTAACTGTTTTAATTTGTGGAATGAAAATGTGGATTACTGTTTATATATGTCCTATTCATCAATATTATCTTCAGAAATCTTGGATATAGATTCCTAAACTTTTAAAATTTAGATTTAAAGGACAAGACTTAATTAATGTGATTAACATTGTGGTTATTTTTTTTTAATTTCTCAATTTCTGCAAACTGCCCAAAATCTCGTACAATAATTTACCATACTACACAAATATTTGCCTTATAATGATGATACACGGACATGCTAAAAAGGATACTACAAACACTATTACATTCAAAACTTGATTGCATGAAAAAAATTAAGATACTCATCATTCAATTATTTATTAAATAACTTATTTTTAGTTAATTACTTATTACCCTTCAGAATTTCTCACCATATTAAATCAAAACCTAAGTACATAGTTTTCAAAAGGTAACTGTTACTGTGAGAAATGAAAATGAAAAATGCACTATTGATTATTGCAAAAGTATTAAAAAATCATGCCTAGAAATATAAGCTATTCAACAAGGAAGTAGTCACAAGAAGTTTGGCAATTACAATAACACGACTGGAAAATAATAAAGACATTCTTCAAAGATGAGATAATTCTCTTGCTTCCAAAAACATCTTATCTATTCCTAAGTGATTAAATCTTTGGGAATAATTTGAAATCTGAGAGTATGGAAAAACATAAAAATATTTATAAAGCAATAAAATTAAAACATGTAGAAATGAATACAACAGAAAGTTAATTAAAATTCGATATCTACAAGATGTTTTGTTGAATTTAATTAAAAGATTTGGAATGTAAAATCTTAAAAAGTGAGAGATACTTAGCTGATGGCATTTTCAAATAGTTGCTTATTTTTAAAATAACTGGTTACATTAATATCTTACATGTATGCCTATGTTATTCTTTGATTTCATTGGAAACTGTTGGCACTGCATCTTTACTCTTTTTAATTCGTTTTATTTATCAAGAATAAATTGAAAATTCAGGAAGTGTTTTAAAATTTGCCCACTGGCCTTCTACACTTTATAAAAGAATATCTAAATTTTTCTTTACATATTAAAAAAAAATAGAATGAGTAATAAGAAAAAAACAACAACATGAAAGAATATTAAATATGTAAATGCACTTTTCTGATAGGAGAAATTCAAACAACCTCACATATAATACAGAATTAAACTCATACTTTTAAACATACGTAATTATAACTGTTATTAAAAAGGAATTAACTTTTTAAAAAAAAATAAATTTTTTATACACTTACCAATTCTAGTACTTAAAAAATTGAATAATTATTTTTTAAATGTTGCCCAAAATTTGAAATATGACATACAAATTATAAAATAAATTTTTATTTTTTTACATCAGAATTGTCACTAATAAAATTATGAACTACAGATGATGGAATTGCCTGAAGAGCTTTTCGAGATATTCTCATTTGACCACTGGCAGGATCTCGACCAAAATATTTTACTTGTATTTCTTGACCAATTTCTAAATTAAGAGCTGACGGATGTAGTATCTAAGAAAAAATAATGAAACAATTATTTTGAATGTTAAATAAATATATAGAATATTAAATAGCTATAACAGCACTTTATGTTTAAAAGTTCAGCACAATAGTGTAAAAAATGTTATTCATGCAAAAAAAAAACTTTTTATGAATTTTAAAACCAATTTATAAATCCACCAGTATATTTCTTTGGCTTCATAAATTGAATTATGAGTGCAAATTTAAGCAATAGAAAATTCTTTTATGTTGATATTTCTTGACAAAAAGAAGGCAATTAAAATCTAGAGCATCAATTTTTATTATTATATGCAAAAGCACTTACTTTTCTTTGATCTAATTGAGAATTATGTAATAAAACTGGTTTCATGTTGGGATATAAAGTTACCATTACACCGATATCTCTGAAAATAAAAATATATCCTTTTATGAAAAGTGTGAGTGTGTATATATACAAAAGTAATAATAGAATTTTTGTAAAACAACTATCAATTGGTAGGAATTAATAAAAAAATATATCCATTGCTTTCAATATTTAATACTAGCCGTATACAAAAGTTTTTGAGCAGTATGTAATCCAGCAAAAAAAGAAGAAGTTTCCATCTGATATTAAAATACCATTTGAAAGAAATTTTTATCAAGAACAGTGTCAAAAAATGGAGATCACTTATAAAGCTATTATAATGACAGCTATTAAAATAGATGCATTTATTTAATGACAATTGAACTGAGAAATTATGAGAGAAAAATCCTGTTTTAAATATGAGTCAAATTTTAAATGTATGAAGATTTATAGAATTATAATATTTGTTTTTTCCAATTCCAGATATTTTTCTTTTCATGATTGAACATAATTACAGACTTGACAATTCAAAACATTTTTTAAATAAAAAATTATGCATGAACTTGTAAATACCAGAAAGGCAGAGACAGTTTTTAGAACAAGGAACATAACAGCTACTTCAAAGTTATTATAGTCAAAACTATTTAAAATGGAGTACTTTTACTTAATGTGTTGAATTTATATTTTCTTGATAAATAATGAAGCATTTCTTATAAGCATGTGAAATGAACAACAATATAAATGTATAAAATTATTAATGCAGTTCTTGTAAATTGTAAAACATAATGTTTTTTTTACCAATTTGGAAACAACAGTGTAATTTCAAAATAACTCTAAATCAAGTTGTAACTTGATTTATGCCCTAAGCATTTAAAAAGACTTAAAAATAGCTTTGTCAAAAATAAACCTGAAGCCAAATGGTTAATAAATGCAGCTAAATATTGCTAAATTATTCTTTTAATAAAAAATGTAAAAATGTGAAAAATCAAATTTTAAAATTAAGAAAATAGCTAAAATTGAAAGAAGGGGTGGGGAAGATTTTGGAATCATAAATTCAAATAATTGTGATAGTAAAATTGCCAGATATTTTTTAAATACTTTATAATGAGGCAAGTAATTTTATTTTAAAAATCTAAACCTTGATGGTGCATAATACAGCTCTACAATTTGTTTTCTATAAATTTTCTAATATGTTCTTTTCTTGCCTCATTATGATAATATATATCTGTTAGTAGATTACAACTGGAAATTTTGCTGTAATATAACCAATATAAAATGAGCCATTTTTTAATTATTATCAATGTATGTTGATAAAAATCTTTTCTTATTTCAAAATTAAAAAATATATGTTTCATTTTAGACTATAGTTCATTGATCAGAGAAACAAAATATGAAGAAACATTCAATTATTTTTTGCAACTATGAAAATTCATTAATAAGATTTTAAAAATATTTTTCAAAAATGGATATATATGCAATCAATATGGATTTATGCAATCAATAATAAAATTTACCTTATTTCAACTACTTTTGCAGTATAAATAGCTCCAAAGACTAATTCAGGAGCAGCCTGTAAATAGAAGCAGAATTAGGAAGTACATAAAAGTATATTTTAAAAAGTTCTTGAAAATTCTCAAAATTTGTCCCTCATTTAATTTTACCATCATATTAGTATTAACTTCTAATTATTGACTGCAACATTAGATTTTAGTTTTTAAAAGAATATTTAAAAAAATAATAATAATTCTTGTTTAATTTGCTATCATCTCAGAGACTTTACTACATTTTTATGTTTCTTAATTTATTTGAATATGTCACTGTTATGCAATGTTGGTAACCAAAAAATCATTATTACTTTCATTTTTAAAAACTTTGAATACATTAGATGCAAAATACACACATTATTTTAGAATTTTATGATGCAATTGTTGTATTCAAAATGTTATATATTGTTTATTCATTAAAATTAATAAATGATGCATTGGAAATTTTCTTTTTTAAATTATAAAAAATTTACATAATTGTCATTTTATTTATAAAAATTACTCCTTGTTTAATTATTCTTTATGTCCTACTTATCAACATTAAAAAAAATCTCTACAGCCATTTTATTTTAAAAACCAGAATTTTCTCTTGGATGCCATCTTTTTTTACATAATATTTCTTAATTAGAATTTATGAATAAGCTGTATACCTTCTATGATTCAGTTGGCTTAGAATTACTTAAATTCTATAGTAAATCATAGTTAAATCTCAAATGGCATGCAGTTTAAGTACTAGTATATTAAAAATTCAATACCTCTTCTAATAGTAATTTGTCAATCATTTCCTTAGCTTCTGCCATTGCTTCAGAATTTGGAGCAAACACAGAAAAAACATTATTTTCTATAGAAGTCAATTGTACTCCTAGAAGAGATTAAATATTTTAATTCAGAACATATTTCTTTTCAATTTATTAATTTAATATCAAGTTCAAGGCGAGTCTTAAGTTATGAATCAAGAGTTAAATTTAGATTCAAAGTTCAAGATTTAAATTTGTTCCAATACCTGTTTCAGCTCTAATTTTTTTAATATTGGAGCCACCAAAACCAAAAAATTGTGATAGTTTATGGGCTGGAACTTCAAGCTTTTCTAAAACAGAAGAAAATATGTAAACATCAAAATTTATGTCAAAACTCATTGCAAATATTTACAAAAATAGATTGTATACCTGAAATCGGCCAATTTTCTTTCTTTTCTCTTGGCTTTGAAATTGTTTCATTCATTATGTTTAATATTTTGCCTTTTCCTTCTATAACAGAAAAAAAAAAAAAAAAACGTGTCTAAATTTTTTCTTAGAAACCTTACATGGACATTTGGTTTAAAAAAAGTCATTTTCAATATAAGTTAATCATTATTTATTTCCATATTGTTACAAACCAGTAATGTTGTTTCCAAGCACGAATAGTTTCATAGTAAGAAAGACCGTTTTACAATCAGCCCCGTGGAAGTGATCACTTGCCGCTTAGCGACAAATTTGATATTGCTGGAAACTTCGAAAATGTAACGATTCATCTAATAGGAACTGAGACGTGCTCAATTGGTCTGAGAGTCTATTTTTAACATTGCCCCTTCCCTACGAGCAGCACATCACGATTATTACAATCCTCAGTTATGAGGGTTAAAAAAATAGTCTAATAGCAATACCCATTACAACATGCAAATACTTTATAAAAAATACAAAATGTAAATACTTTATTAAAAAAATGGAATATGTAAATACTTTACAAAAATGCACCATGCAAATAATTTACAAAAAAATACACCATGCACATACTTTACAAAAAAATAACGGAAACATTTTTTTAAAAAAAATGATTTTACATTATTTACAAAGTTTATAAGATTATGGTCTAATTAGTTAACTAGTTGAAACTATAACACGGGGTGTCGTAGTGCACTACCTTCAGTTTCGACGAAGATGATTACCTTATTCAAACCACGACGTTGTTTAGTCTTGCTGAGAGGGTCCGTAAAGACCCTCCCAGCAAGATTGTAACTTGGACGGGAGTCCTTTACGTCGAAACGGGTTCCATAACCACACTTTGTCATCTTCGGTAAACTCATATATTGTTACTTTCATCCCGTACCTTCTCTTCATTCTCTCAGCCGAAATGTTGATCCGTTCCCGCGCAAAATTACGAACGTCTTTTATACGTACCTGGAGATCACGAATGTACTCCTCCATCGGCGAAGGCGCGTCAGGCGGAAGTCCGAATATGAGATCACAAGGAAGACCAAGTTAACAATCGAAAAGCATCTGCGAAGGGGTGTATCCAGTGGTTTCATGGACAACACTGCGGTACTCAAGCAGGAACAAAAGTAAATAATCGCCCAAATCTTGCTGATTTCCCAACACTAGAAGCGAGAGGTTGTTTAGAATGATTCTATTAAACCTCTCCATCACGCCATCCGACTGTGGATGTAGAGGGGCAGTATATCTTGTCTGCTCCAAAAATTCGACATAATGTTTTAAACACTGCAGGTGTAAAGTTCGTTCCTTGAGCGGAATGAACTTGTAAGGGCATGCCAAACCTTGGCACCCATTGCTGTACTAATACATCTGCTACTGTCGAAGCCTCTTGATCCGTAAAAAAGAATGCATCAGGCCACTTTGTGAAGTATATCCATAATGGCAAGTATGTATTTATTCCCTCTGGAAGATCGGGGAAAGGGTTCCAAAATATCAATTGCGATCAGTTCGAATGGCGCTTCTACATTATGCAGCCTTCCATGGCTGCAACTCTTGGGGATGCACAGGCATCCCAGGATTGGCACCACTCTTTGACTCATCTGTAACTTTACTCCAGTACAAGCATTCTCAAACTTTATGCAGGGTATCCATAACTCCGAAATGGTTGGACTGCAATACAACTCCTTCAAGACATCTGGAAAACTTCAGGCTGCGTCCCTCATCGGATTCCCATTTTCTGTATAACACGCATCTCTAACATGGAGTGAGTCCCAAAGCACCCAATAATATTTAATAGTAAGACTTAAGATGGAAATGTCCTGCCAGTCTTGTATCTTAATCGTAGATTCCTTGAAGATTATTATGTATCTAATGTCTGGATCTTCTAATTGGGCCCTCTTGCCATTCTCATCATTGCAGGGATATGGTTTCGATATTAAGGATGTCGTAATTTGGCATACAATTGGGTTCTTACCATCATATTTCCTTTAAATCCTGGAACAATACCGGCAGTCTTCTGTGCAGGATTTTCCAGATAAAACGTCAGCATTGCCATGCAAAAGTCCCTTTCAATGCCGTATTTCAAAATCATATTCTTGGAGCCGCTGTATTCCCCTGCCTATCTCTCTATCGGGATTTCTAAAATTCAGAAGTCAAGTCAAAGAAACGTGGTAAGTTCGGATAAGAAATTTCCTGCCGTAAAGATAATGATGGAAATGTTCAACGGCTTTAACAATTGCGAGCATCTTTTTCCTGGTGTGCAGTAATTTCTCTTCGCTTTTGACAAACATTTGCTCCAGTATCAAGGAGATGATATGCCCTTGGTCGTCGACTGCCCCGACACTATCACTACTCGCATCAGTATTCAAAATAAATAGTTTATCGGATTACAGATATGTCAAATTCAGTGCCGATATTAAGGCTTCTGGAGTGAAAAGCGTTCTCACAGTCTTCAGTTCACTGGAACTTTTGCCTGGCTTCAGTTAACTTATGGAGCGGCCTAGCAAAATTTAAAAAGCCCTTCACGAATCTCCGATAGTAAGAGCATAAACTAACAAAAATCTTAATTCGTGGATATCTTTTGTTCGAGACCAGTCTTATTTGGATGTGTTCGTATACTTTCAGCAGAGATGATGTGACCAAGGTAACTTACTTCACGCTGGAATAAATTGCACTTTGATTGGTTCAATTTTAGGCTACCCATTCTCTATTCTTCTAGAACTTTTTGGATATTTTCAAAATGGTCTTCAAATGCGCGCCTTACATTAATGATATCCTAACTTGATCAAACTTGCTACGTATATTCTTCAGATGGAAATGAGTAGATAGGTGTGATTTTTTAAAAAATTAATCAGTTAACTAGGCAACATTTTGGCATTTCGCCTGAATTTTTTTTCTATATTTAATCAATTAAAAACATATTTTAAGCATATTTTTCTTAAAGAATACAAAATTCTGAATGAATAATACACATATCATAAATGATAATACAAAAGCATGAGAATTCTGAAAACTCTTGCTAATAGTCACTATTGAAGTTGCTATTTTGTTTTATTTGTTTTAACCACCAAATTCTTGTTGTTAAATACCGAAAAAAAAAATTCACAACAAAATTTAACCCCTGAATTTAACACAAAACTTTATTGATAAATCAGATTTCAAGTAAATTGGAGGATCATAATTTCAAGTACTGTTGTTTAACAAACCATAGTTAAAGAAATCATTTGAATTTATAAATATAATTTATCATTTAAATATATAATCACAGTTTTTATATATTTAACTGTGAGTTTACATTCTGCTTATAACTTGGGGGGGGGGACAACTATTGTAAACCATTAAAAACTTTATTAGAATTATAATTTTATGAATAATTTTTTACAATGTACTTACCAGCTCCTTGTTTGATAGCTTCCATTATAACACGCAATGGAAGACCAGGGACTTTTACATCTAACTATGAAAAACAAAATTTTTACTTTTTAATATAAATATTTGAATCGGAAAAAGCAAGATGAGTTTTATATTATATATATAAATGCAAATTTATTTAATTTGATTACAATCTATTTTTAAAGCTACACAAAGGCTATAGGGAAAAAATCTCATTATTTTGAAGAAGACTCAGATAATAAGGAAAACATCCAAATCATTACTCCACTTTCAGAATTTTCAAATCACAATAATATCAGGATATTTGATCCTACATAACAGATTCAAATTGTATCAAGTCTACAAATCTGATGCAATAAAAATAAGAGAAATTTACATAAATGCAAACAATTAGGTATATATTTGACAATAGTTGCTTAATTTTGGAAAAATCCCTGCAATTTATATACACTAATGACAAAAATTTAAATCACAAACATTTTTCTCAATAATCCAAAATTGATGTAAATAAAATTCGTATTGTATATACAAAGAACGTCACTAGTAATAATCACTTTTTAGTTCAAACCAATATGATTATTACAACCTAAGACTGAGTACAACAAAAATGCCTTAAAAACGATACAATTTTGTAGAAATACAAGAAGGTATAAGGGGGGGGGAGAGGGAGCACCCCGCATATTATAATTTGCATTATTTATTCGTTTTAGTCAGTCAAATTGACACAATGCATCGAACTAAAAATAAATTCATACATATTGAATTTTTTAAAAACATTTTTTCAAAAAAAAGTAATTAAAACTTATATATTTTTTGAGCTACCAAATCTTTATTAGATAAATTGGTCATATGATGAATAATTCTCAACAAACGATTCGGCATGCTGTCAGAATGGCCTCAGATTTTGACCTTCTGAGCAAGCAATAGTCCATACTTTTTGCTCAATTTCAGAGGTCACTCCTTCCACGTGTGTTTCACATTCTCAACTTTCCACATCGCGTTTGTGCACGCGCCAAACTGCCATTCTTCCCGACTATAGATTCAGTATTGTTCCCACATTTCTGCAATAAATGTTCAACAAACTCGCAGTCTTAGGAAACTGATCGTACAGAAAATCGCATATTTATTTCACGTTTTAAATAAAAACGTTTTATCATCATGAAACCGACAATGTTCTCTAGTCTAGTCTGTTCTCTACCGTAAAAAAGGATAGAAGAAGAGGGTTAATATAATGAAGGTAACGAACAGGAATATATCGGTTTTTTTTCCCTTTGGCTAATCGATGGCCTTAAACTTTTCTATCCAACCATGAATTTTATCACAAGAAGTTAATTGTTGGTCATTAGAACCAGCAGACATAGTAAGTATTCAGATTCGAGAGATCCATTTCATGCTATTTTCATGCTAGTACAACTGACTGTTTATTGCATTCATGATCACAGAAAGAAGCAGCAATTGTATTTTAAAGAATGAGTGTGATAATGTTTGTTTACAATTTTGAAGAGGGAAAAAATGTTTTTAGTGTAGTTAGAGTTATTATTATTATTATTAGCAAAGTTTCGAATTTGACCGATAAAACATCTGGGATTTTACAGAATTGTGATTATAGCATTAAAATACACAAGTTTGCACTAATAATGCCTAATTATTTAGATATTTCAATGAGAGAGAGAGAGAGAGAGAGAGAGATAAAAAGCTTGAGGCAGTCACAATCAGAAGTGACTAGATCGTTACACTAAAAGTGGTATCCTGACTATGAAATCAATTCCAAATAAGTTTGTGTGATTTAGGTCAAGGTCGCCAAGAGGCATTCGCACAAAATCGATATTTGGCTTTAAGTGCCCAAATGCATTGGTAGAAAAGGGTTACAGAGCTTTTCGATATCTTGTTTTTGTATCTGAAAAATAAATTCAAACACAAACAATAAATAGGCAGACAAATAGCAGAAAAAACCCTAGACGGCCGATACCCAACATGGGAACGTGTCCCCCTCACCCAACAAAAATTTAGCACACAAGAGTGATTCTCGACGAATCTTCACATGAACCAAGCATCACACCCCTTTAATCATCCAACATAAGGGAAATATATAATTTTGACGGCAGTATAAAAACACAGAGTTATAGGAATGAAAGCCTTGAAGTTTATGTGATGTTTTTCTAGATTGCTACAAGCCCAGATTTATTATTAATTTTTATGGGCGATGATGGGAGACGATATTGCTGATGCTTTTATAAAAGAAAATTATACATGCCGTATGGATTGCGCCCCAAGATCTCCGAATTTTAATCCTATAAGGCAAGTTTGCGAGTGTTCCATCATTGTATGGCACCATTCGATTACCAGATGTTAAAGATTGTATTTTCGGAATAATGCAATTTATTGTTGTAAGCTTTTTTCAACATCCTTATTAACAGTAAAAAGGGTCCTTGCAAGGTTGTATAATAAACATATATTGGATGCATAGAAGTGCCTTACTCATTAGACAAATATTTTCTGAGATGTAATAACATATCAAAATTTGGCCCTTTTTGATATAATCTTATTTTATCTAAAAATTAACATCTTTTCTCTATCATGATATTGTTATATGCTATCTCCCACAATAATATTGCTCTGAGTCAAATTTCATTGCAATAAACTAAATCTTCCTCTAATTATCATAGAATATTTGTGTCTAATTTTGGACAACAGTTCACAAACTATTATCTCTGCTAGATCAGCTATCTATTAAGGAGTAATGAAAAATCAATATAAAATTGTTAAAGTTAAGAGCTTTTAGATCTTGACAAAAATGCAGATAAAAATTAATTCACTTCAACATATATACACATTTAAAGTTTTATACATGTATACTAAAAAATAATTATAATGTAATTTTAAAACTAACCTGAACAGCAGAAATGCCCTTTTTAGAGCCAGCAATTTTGAAGTCCATGTCTCCAAGATAATCTTCTAATCCCTAAAGGAAGAGAGAGATAGAGAGAGACCGAAAAATCATAAATAATATAAAGCAGCCTCTTTAGATATATCGCTAATCATAAATAATTTTTAACTCACTAAAATATCTGTGAGTATCCTATAATCAACAATATCATAAGGTTTTTCAGGATTTGGTACAGATATCAAACCCATTGCTATGCCAGATACAGGAGCAGAAATAGCAACTCCAGCATCCATGAGAGCTAAAGAACCACCACATACTGAAGCCATAGATGATGATCCTACAAATTTTAAATAACATCTTAAAATTGTATAAGTAAATCGTTTTAAAATTTAACAAGAAAAGTTTTCTCAAGCAATTTGAAAAATCAATACTCAAAGTTATTATCAATTTAAATTTAAAATTTTTGTTATTAATTTATCAAATCTCTTTACATAAGAATTGTGCAGACATTTTTTGATGATTTTTTTTGCATCTAGTAAATTTCTGCTTTTTTTTTGTATGTGTTAGTGTGTGCAAGTTCATGAAAGTGTATATGCCCCCCCCCCCCCATCTATTCAGCATTTGTATTTGACAACACATTTCTTTTTCTATTAGAAGATCCCCTTTGTTTCAATCTGATTATAATTGTTAAAGATTATTTTTAATTAGACTAGTTTGGATAAGTGTAATTGAGCTCTGTCATGATATTTAGTATAATTATTAGATTTCAACTTTAAAAATATAATTATTAAGTTAAAATAATATTTAGATTATTTACAGGGTTAATAGAACTTTGATGGAATTGGGTTGTAAGTGCTATCTTGTATGCCACTTTTGAGAATTTTAATGCACTAGATTGGTAGTAGATGAAGATAAGTTACTTATAAGACTTTTAGAGTTAAACAACATAAATTATTTAGATATAATATAGTTTTGTTTGAAGGGAAAGACCCAGTAGTGAGCTCAATCACAATAAGTAGACTGTTGTAAAAAGCACACAAAATGTTAATAGTCTTTGAATAATAATTAATAATAACCTGAAAAAATTTGAAATTTAACTTCTCTTACTAATAATATTTCTCCAGCACATTATGGCTTCATCTACTAATCAATGGGGCTATTAGTATTTTTTAAATAAAATTATAACATTAATTATGAATTCAAAAAGCAAATTTAATTGCTTATCATTAAGAAATTAAGAAATATGTATATAAACCAAATTTGCTCAAATTGAAGAGACAGGGAGAATTATTACTTTTTATTTTAATAACATTCTTTCAAATCTTATTATATCTAAGTATATGTAAAATTATAAGAAAGTAGTATCATTTTGTGATAAAATAATGTCAATAGAAAAAGCACAAAAGATATTAATTAATTAATTAAGTTTAATTAAATGGTACATTTAAGTGATTTAGAAAAATTTTATCTTAAAACAAGACTTTAAATGTTTAAATTTTAATTGCACTGATTTTGTTCTTACCATTGGATTCTAGAACTTCAGAAGTTAATCTTATTGTAAATGGAAAATCAGAAGGCAGAACAGGCCTTAAACTTTTCTCAGCTAAGGCACCATGTCCAAGTTCCCTACGACCAAAAGTTCCAAATCGCCCAATTTCATTGGTAGCATAAGGTGGGAACTTTAAGAAAGTAAAAAAAATAACAGATTTTATATATATATATAAATGAGCTACAAGGGATACAGGAATTTTGAGTAGAGTTAAACAAGTTCATTTTGAACTGAATTTATTTCTCATCTAATGTAATAAATTTCTAAAGTTGATGAAAATACTTTAAAAATAATTTCATGTGTAACAACACTAATTAAATAGTATTACAAAAATAAAAACAGCCTTTAAAAAGAAATCGAGCCCTTTTTAAGGATTTTGAAATTAACCAATCAAAGATTTTTTGCATAATATTTAGATAGTTCAAAGAAATTAAATCAGGAGAAGGTGACATTAAGAATAGGTAGAACATCATTTAATTAAATAAAAATTGGATAAAAGACTGAAGGAGGAAAGAGAATTAAATGAAAGATTATATACATGAGATAAACATTCAAAACAATCATTATAATATGATTTCAAGTATAAATATAGATTAAGCCGTAATCAGACTATTTAATGATTTCAGAGCTGCAGTATCTACGTTATATAAAATAACATTTAACATGAAAATTATATTATCTTAGAACTGCTTTGATAATGGATACCTTTCCAATTGATAATAAGAATAATAAATTAAGCATAGATACACAAGGTAATTGATAATATTTAAGCAATCAATAATAAAATAAAGTTCATTCCATTAATCAGATATATTTAAAAGTGTTAAGGACTATACAATAACAAATTTTATAAAGATAAAATCTGCATTTATTGGTATAAATAAGTTAAAATAGCATACCTCATAATGTAACATGAAATTCTTTTCCTTAACAGCCCTAAAAAGAATGCAGAAGTGAAAAAATATTATAACTCAGTTGTGAATTTGAGTATTAGGGAATAAAATAAAATTATAAAAAAATCAAGTTTTACATATTAAGATAAAAAGTTGTCCCCCCCCAGAAACAACAGTCTACCTTTCAGAAACCAGTTCAAAAGTCACATATTAAGACTTTTGTTTGTCACCTAAATCAATATTTACAATTAATACAATTTTACAAATAATATTGTCTTTTAATAAGATCCTGGTCATTCTTCCTTTAGACAACTAATTTATAACCCATATGTAAACATATATAAAATAAAGATGAAAAAAATATCATACAGCATTTTTACTTCAGTATCATAAGCACACAGCAACACTTTCAAGGGTTTGCAGGATGAAAGAATGTGAGTAATTGGAATGAGGGGAATGAGAAGCATAATCAAAATAGATATTAATCTACATGATCACTTCATTCCAATAAATATAAATTTTTATTAGTGAAAATAATAGTTTAAAGCACCAAATTATAGTACAAAGAAATATAAATTATTCCATAATTCCTCTTTAAATGCTTTGTTTTAAAAATTCTTAAATCTTTTAAAATTACAATGCAATATTAGTCAGCAATAGCCATATTTTTCTTTTCAAATTAAAAGATACATACGAAAAAAAAGATCAATGAATTTTTGCTCAATTGCAGCAAAATAAATTTTAAAATCAGTTTCATAAAAATTACAAGATTTTCAACAAAATTCCATATATTGTATAATAAGCAAAAATGCTTATAATCATTTTTATGTTGGCTGTTCTTAGTACAGAAAACTTACCCAGTAAGGACTGAAACAGGGTCAGCTCGAAATGCAGAATCTAAAGAATCAAAAGCAACTGTACACAAGACCTACAAATATCAAATTCTAAATTTCAAAACCAAACAAACACATCTTTGAAGCAATTACTACATATAAATACTATTATAATTTTTTATGCATAATATGTTTTCATCCTTACCAACAATTTATTTATTATAGATACATACCTGAGTCTGACCTCTTTGAAAAAGAGCTGAACCATGCAGAGGTTTAAGCAAATTAACAGCACAGGAAATATCTCTGAGATCTTCAAGGCCTCGCCCATCACATCTGAAATTATCAATTTCATTTTTAAAGCAATATATAATTACTTTTTAAATATATGATCTAATAATAAATCTAAAAAATGTTTTCAAAATAAGTTACAAGTTAACTCACCTTTTTCCGGTTTCCATTATTAAATTCCTAAACATATCTTTTACTACAATATTTACAGCTTCATATAAAAATGAAGGATCAGTGTCTTTATAATTTTCTGAAAATAAACATAATCTAGTTTTATCATTGTATCAGACTATTTAAATAAATATCACAACTAAACTAAAAAAATCAAGGCAAATTGTTTTTTCAACTAAGTTTCTTCTTGTTTATTAGAAGTCTTTAATTTAAATTAACTTTCATTTGTATGTAGTAAAATCTTTTTACGGTAATATTTTAATTTACAACATACTACAATATATTTTATGATGAGAGAAACTGTTTGAATCAGCACATTAATAATTGCAGTAAAAAGAATGTAATTACGGCAAAAAGGAAAAAGTTGTGAATAGAAGTTCAATTAAACAATATGAACATTAATCATAAACAAATTATATACAGACAAAGAGAAGAATGCATGGTAAAATATCAAATTAAAGCAATTCATCTTATAATGATTTAAATTTTAAAAGAAAATTCCAAATGGCCTATAATTAACATTTTTTATATTATAATCAAATTGCATTTTTTTTCTTTACCTTTAAGTTGCTCAACTGCTTCTTGCTTCACAAGATCAATTTCTATACCTCTACTAACCTAACAGTATTAGAGAAAGAAAAAAAATCCTTAGAATGTATGTACTGAAACCATTAAATGCCAACAAATATATAAAAACAAAATAAAACATCTTTTGGCAGTATTAAGTATTTTATGGGTATTACATATCAGTCAGATAAAAGAATTGTTACATTAAATATTTTTTATAATATTATCATGAAAAACATCCCTAGCTTAGAGTGAAATTACAAAAAATTGCCTAGCTAGATTAATAAAACTGAATTTAAAAAAATAGAATTGTTATTAAATCTTTAAAATATAAAGCAAGTTTGAAAAAAAGTTAAGAGTTTAAAGTTATATTTCACTATCCAAATTTTTACAATATTAAGACAGTATATATGGGTATTTTGAATCATAAAAATATACACTATGGAGCAATTTTAGATTTTTTAAATCATAATTTTAATTAATTAATATAATTTTACAAATTTTTAGCCTCTTTGATTATTCCAGAAAATATTAATTCATAAAACTGATTTTTGTCCACTTCATGTTTTAAATATGGTCTTCTAATTGATATCAATTTATTTGTATGATTTTCTTCTGAATTCAACTTTTTAAAAATAAAAACAATAAATATGTTAACCACTTTTGGTAGCTAATTAGTTTGTCATAATTTTTGTGATCTTTACTAATAAAAAAGGCAAAAGAGTATTTCTGCATTGCAACTTAGAACTTAACCATAATTTCCCCCTCTTACTGTATGCCTTTGAATGGGTCGGCACATCCACTTTTGGTTACAGTAGTATGAAAGGTAGAAGACAGATTTTCCAAACAGATACATTTAAAACAAAAATTATGATGGCATGGAACTTGAAGCCTTAAGGACAGCTTGCATAAATGAATAAAACCATAACTCTTAACTTCTGTCCCAATGTGGTGCTCAAAAACTTTTTTTAAAGTGAATTTTGAACATCAGGTTAAGCAATGTGAAATTTAATGGAAAATAAATAATGTTCCAGGGGAACTAACTGACAACCTAAGGTCACCGCCATTTATATTTATAGTTTCCTTAAAAAATATCGAATTCATGAAAAAAAAACTGTATGACAACTAAGTTAATTTCATTAAAAAACAAGTGGTTCAAAAATTGATATTGTGAGCTAATAATAGTGTTTTTCAGGAACTGTCAGAGAAAAGGGCCAAAATGTTCTCAACATTTGGTTTAATTAACAAATTAAAATCAAAGTTAATCTTTAAAACTAGTTGTATAGTGCATATTCTTATTCTCTGAAATATATTAAGTTCAATTCATTATGTATATGAACTATTTGATAATCAAACACCATGTTTTTCAAAGATTAAATTGAATTGCCCAGGTAACTTAATTTTCATGGCATTTTCTTATGTAAACTTACAGATATTAAATATAATTCCGCTTCTCTAGCTTTTAGGTTAGAAAAAGGGGGGATGCTAGGTAATATTTGACAGAATAATAAAAATGGTTTGAAATTCAACAATGAAATTTATTTTTGTAAACTGTAAAAAAGGTATTTTTTTATTAGTTGCCAAAATTCAAGTAAATTTTAAACAAGGTTTTATTAAAGAGGTAATTTTTAAAGTTTAATTTAATAAAAACTAATTTAATATTATAATATATTTGTATCCTTTTTACAGAGAATCGGCTAAAATCTCAATAAACTTTACTTAAAATTTCAAATAAATAAAATACTTTAAAGTGCATATTTTCATGCTAAATTTAGTAGCTCTTTGTGAAAATATCTACCTAGCGTAGCACATACCCACACCTTCCTTTATTATTAGTATCGATTGCAAATATTGTAATATATCTTTGAAAGAATTTCAACAATAGTTTTTATTACTGTAATGAAGTTTTTTTGTGGTCTATCAAGTATTGAATCTCATGATTTTCTTTCAAAATTAATAATAAAAGAAGAAAAATTTTATTTATTATATGTATAGTTAACATAAGAAAGTCAAGTTACAGTGACATAAAAAACAATTGCATTTTTGATGGTGATATTACAAATGTTCGTATACAAAGTAAACAGAAAAGGCGTAAGGCTATTAAAATGATCTATCTTTAAACTCTTAGAAACCTTTTGATGCGTAAATAATGAACATCAAATCAGACTTAAAGTATTTAGTTGAAATTAAACAGAATTAACATTCCTGGTGGACCAGATGGTAATGGAAGACAGTATTAAAGAAAAGAAGTTAAGGCTGTGTAATTATAAATATTTAAAATTGAAAAAAAAATTGTGCATTACTAGGATCTATAAATATATCTTAAACAAAGGAAATATAATAAATTAATTCATGCAGACATATAGTAAATAAGATCTTGTGAATTCTCCCAAAGAATATTTATATACCTATTTAAGTTAACAATGACATAAAATCTGCCAAATATTTAACCGGTTTTTGAAATCCCCCCCCCCCCAAAAAAAACTATGTTATAAAGTCGCAATTATACAAATATGAAACTGAAATTTTTATATTACCTTATGCAAACTGTAATCTGTTAGAACTGCTGTTATTTTAGCTTCAAGAAGTCTATAAAGTTAAATAAAAAGAAATTATTAATTTTATAATTATACAATACAATTTTTAATAGCAAAAAAAAAAAAAAGAGGTTTTAAACATACAATTTTGCTGAATCTAGTATTTCAATAGAAGGTTCTAAAGCATTTTCAATTATTCTTTTAGGCTTTCCAAATTCTTTTTGGAGGTCGTTTATTGATCTAATAATTATCTGTGTTTCCTTCACACCTGCCTTTAGAGCTTTCATGAAATCTTGTTGCAGAACATTGTTTGCAGAAGCTTCAAGCATCACTGAAGGAGGAAAAAAAGTAGAATATATCCAATTAATTATTTATATCTCTTTATTATTAAATATTGATTCAATTAAACCTAATACTTCAGCTATAAAATATTTTAGTAATATTTAAAGTAAATAAAAATTATGCTTTTATAATCAATGATAAATAATTGTAATAAATTTGATCAGCACTGTAGGATAATGATTTTTTTTCATGCAAATTCATATACGACTCTTAGGAAACAAAATCTTAACCTAATATGAGATGAAGCATATTACACACACAGAGATAGACAGACCTTAAAAACAAAAATTTATGGCACTTTTTAATTAGGGAAAGAAAAACACCATTGCATTTCATCTATAATTTACTATTTATTTAATTCCATGCAAATAATAAAAAAAGAAATAACAAGAATTATTCTATAAATGGATATATACATTGTTATAAATTTTGAACAAAATATACAAATGTCTATCGAATATTCCAAGTCATTTTTCTTTATTAAAAATAGGCTCTTTAAATATCTAGTAAAGTACAAACAATGATTTTTGCCTGTCCATTGATTGCTAAAACTATAGGATTCTCTCTCTCAATTTAATATTTTTTGACATAATCTAATATTTTAAAAATCAAAATTCCTCTTCCCCCCCCCCCCTCAACTCTTTTTTTTTGTCCCAATACATCATTATAATTTTTTATTAAAATGAAATTTAAAAATTAATGGGAAATAAGAATTAAATTCTTCGAAAGAAGTATCATATATCATAGTTCATAATAATAATATAAAAATATTGTATCGAAATTCTAAAATCTCCATACAAGGAAGCATCTCATATATAAATTAATAAAGTTCAAAATGATACTTCAACTATAACAAAAATAATTCCACAAAGTAATAATAGGAATTTAGCTTTTCCAAATTTTGGATAATATAAATCAGAGAATTTTAGTATTAATTAGAATTTTTTTTAAAACTTTATTTTGAAACATCTTTTTAATGCTGAATAAAAGTAAATAAACATACCAACTTGATTATGTTCAGTAGCAGCAATTACAAGGTTTAAGGAGCTTTTAGATGTCTCTTTTCTGGTAGGATTAATAATAACTTCATCATCAATTAAACCAACCCTTACTGCTCCAATCGGTCCATTCCAGGGAATGTCAGATAGTGCTAGGGCAGCTGATGCTATAGAAATTTTAAAAAAAGGAGGAAAGAATTATAATCTATAGCATTCATAGAGAAATCAAGAATGTATATTTAGCAAAACTGGATAGATATTAGTTCTCACAGCAAAAATTACCTATTTACTTAGAAAAAAAAGGACAAAAGTTCAAGATGAGAAACAAAATAACGAAAAAAAACATATACAACAAATCAAAAATCATAGAAGTTAATACTGTTGCAAAAAGGAAGAGCTGTACATAGCTAGCGTGGCTGAGAGATAAAGTATGAGCTTGCAAAGCACAAGGTAGGGGGTTTGAATCTCAGCCAAGCGGCATTACATTAAAGGTTGGACTTTAACTTTATTGTTATTAATTGGTTAATGTTCTAGAAACTCCTTTATGATTTTAAATTTTTCGGTAAAAGTATAAATTGGAAGTTTCATAAGTAGTGGAATCAATTTCTTGGGTTGCATGTTACAAATAGTTGAAAGCTAATAAACATATATTGTGTTACTTTGTGACTTGTTATTCTTTATATCTTCATGACAACTTTAATAATATACAAAATAACATACATAACTTCTATTAATAATATACTTGAATGTAATATACTTGAATGTCTATACCATGTGGGTGTATTTGAACTTTGCAAGACAGGCCACTTGATATATACTACCAAATTTGGTACAAATATGCTTTGATTAATGGAAATGAACAAGATGAAGTGATATGGGAATGGTTTTTAGACCAGCTTATTATCAAAAAATACATCTTTTGATTATATTAATTTTATAGTAGTATATATTTTTTCTGAATTCTGCTAATTTTTGAAAATATGTTTACTTTAAACATCAGATTACATAGCATTTCTGAAATTTCATTGTTTCATTATGTGATTTTCTTCTATTGTAAAAAGCTAAGGAAGAAAGATTCAATTTAATATCAGAGTAATTTATAAGATAAATTAAAAAATGAAGATAGAAATAAGCAATGGCATTTTTATTAGCATTATGATATCATGGAATTGGATATAATGGAATTTCCATTAGAAAAATGTATAAGCATAATAAACAGAATAAGAGTAAGACTTAAAATAACATGGCTTCAGTGTCATTGGCAATTTGACACTTAAAATAGTTTATTGATGTAATCATGAACATGAAGTTATGTCTAAGAAATTTAAATGAAATTAAATACAACCAGCATTTCTGCTGATTCAGCTGTTCATCAAAGGTGGCTAGAAAAATAATAAATGACTAATGATATAAACAAAAATGTTCTCAGTAGTATAAAGCACAATTGATCCTTTTAGACTTCTGATTATAAGAAAATATTAAAAAGTATTGTTCTGATGTTCCATCATTATTAATGATCAAGATGGCAAATCAAATATCACACCATCTGATTTAGAATGAAGAATAAAACAAGAAAATGACTTAAACCAAATTAAAATGTTTAAAAGTTAGAAATTTTCAAGCATGTCTGGAAATTTAATATAACTTGAAAATAAAATAATTGGAGAAAGGATTACAAAGAAATTTGGAACTTATTTAAAATTCTATAGCAAGTAAGAATTTTAAAATGATCACAACTATATGTTTTTGGTATATTAGCAAAGATATGTTGTTGTTTTTTTAAACTAACAACAATTAAAAATTATTGAAAAAATGTTCCAAATATTGTTTAAAAGAATGTATTTAAATTTGATAATCAACATAATTTTTCACAAAATATTATTAAAGAATAAATATTATTATACTGAGCATAAATAAAAAAAAATTAAAAGACAGCTAAGCAAGAAATAGAATTAGAAATAAAATAATTTTAAAAAAGCCAAACTATTTTTTTACCTGCATTAATGCTAACAATATCAGGATCATATATTCCATCTACAGCAAGTAAATTGCAGGATAACTAAGAGAAAATTATAAAAAAATATACTATTCAAATATTTCAAAAGTACATGTTTTTGAAACATCAACACTGAACAATAGAAAGCCATAGATTGTTTTTAATGTCATGGATGTTTATAAAAAATACAACATCAATAAAGAGCAGTTTTTACTCTAATGATTAGAAGTATACAGGAAACATAAAAGAATGAACTAATATTTATATTGTTGAAAAGGAAGGTATCAATATAATAATAAAATATCATTTGTGGAAAACATAGAGTGTTTAGATTATAATTTTTTTTCATTTAATTGGAGATTATTTGAAAATCTTGATGATAATTCCATTAGGACTCAAGTTTTATTCCATATATTTGTTTTAAAATATTTGATGTTCTGCCATGAAGGCTATAGAAATCTGAAACAGAATTAGAGCAGTTGATGAGTAAAAAAACTTGAGTAATTGTTCAATGTTTTCACACTAGAAAAATGATCTCTACTAAATTCTTTCTTAGCACTCTGTGTTGCCACATTGTTTCTTAGTGATTTTTTATTTGTGTGCTGATGTATACTGCAAGTGCTTTCATGTGAAGGGTTGCGCTTTAATGCTGCATTTTTCATGTAAAATAAAGCACCTTTATTCCTTAGTGAGCCTGTTGGACATTTTCACCAAACAACTGTAAAAGGAATTTAGGATTTTCCCACAATAATACATATAGAAATTGAAAAATGAATTTGACCCTTACTGAAAATATAACAAAATGGTGCAACTGCTGATATGTCCAGATGTGATTTATTTTCACTTCCTTGCTAAAATGTATCATCTCACATATTTTTCCAACTGTCTGGCCGTCATGGCCACCAGAACTGAACCCTTACGATTTTATAGCTGTGGGAGAATTTGAGGATGTATAGCAAAATGAATAGGATAGGTTCAAGCTTATAAAATAATGCCTTAAAAAATTATATCCTCAGTAAAATTTGAAGGATTTCTAGTATTATATAAAAGGCAGCTTGCTTTATATAAAATGAAAATAGATTATATATATCTTTTCTATAAATGGGTACGAAAAAGCTATCACAATGATAGTAAAGATTATTTTAAATAATTCTTACTTGGATTTTAATTTTTATTAAAAGCACATTAAAAGATTTATAAAAGAAATAAAATATAACAGAGAATATGAGCAAATATTCATTTTAAAGGAAATGAACTGAAAAAATATTTGAAATGAAATGCCATTTTTCTGATTAGCACATTAATGTTCCTGATGCAATGTATATGGATGTAAATAGCAAATTTTAAATTATAAAGGAAAATGAACATAATTTTAAAGATATAATAATATTTACTTGTGTTTCATAACTAAATCCTTTAGGAAACAACGGTCTAACAGATCGATCTAAAAATAAAATAGAGAGGAAAAATACATTACTATAAATTAATTAAAGAACCTACCATCAAAAATTATATAATTGTAGTTATCTTACAAAGATAGAAATATTCATTTGCACTCTCTTATATTGTGGTGCAATTAAAATGTTAAAAAAAAGGATTTGTACACTATTTTATATGTAGCTAAATGTAAGAAATAGAATAAGGAAAAAAGAAGAAGAAGAAGAAGAAGGGGAAGCTAGAATGAGTATTTAACACCATGCCTTCTTAAAACTTTTTTTAAAAAATGGTAACATAATAATTTATATTTTGCAACAAAACTATCAGAAAGGTAATAAATACAAAGAACTACAGTAATATTATTTTTCTCTTTTACTGTCATCTGGAAAAATTTATCTTATCTGATTTTTTAAGTCACATTTGAAAGATACATTATTCCATCTAAAGCTGTATAAATTTAGCATCTCATCCTTATAGCTAATTTATAATTTTCAATTTTTTTAATGGAAAGAATCACAGAATAAAAATAACATGGTGAGAATAACAAAATTCCATTAAGGAGTTAACAATGCCAACAGTAAATATATTTATCTAAACTTTTAGAAATTTTTTAGTTTCTATTTTTTAAAATAAGTTCCATATCCACCACCAAAGATAATGGAAAATGCCTATTTAACAATTATGATTAATGAAAGCATATACTAACTGATTAGAAACTTTGTAATCCTTTTTTGTATGGATTATGTTCTACACTAGCATCTAAATTATAGTTTTCATTGTTACTGGAATTATATTATAATTTAGTTTGCTAGCAATTAAAGACATATTAAGAGCATTAATAATAGTTTCACTAACAACACTAATCACTGTTAATCCAACAACACATTAAACATTTAATCATTATAGTTGATTACAAATTAAACAAATTATCAATTACTATTTTTATTTCATAGTGAATGTATGAAAATAAGATGTAAAAAAAGATAAAATTTTTGAATAAGAATACCAAAAGAATACATTACAAACTCATACTGCTTCCCATCCAATTAAGTCTCCCTTACTTACTTCTTGCTCCTAACAAAGAAGATAAGTTCACAGATGTCTCATGTAGATGACGAGTCGATAATCACCTTGGTTTTAGAGTGAAAATCAAAGATTCTAAAAATTTCAATAATTGTAAAAAGTCAGAAGATAGAACTATAGTCAACCAGTAATGAGTCAACAGTTCATTAATGACATATTAAAAAGGAGTTCAACTCAAGAGAGTGGTCAGGGTAGAATAGCAGATAATTTCAGATATAAGCTTGTTGGTTGATCTAAGTTTAATGGTGCAGGAGTAAAAAAAATGTAATACTGTACCAATCATATGGTTCAAGTTTGTTTGAGAGATAAATGTAGATGAGGAAAATCTTTCTCTCCAACAAATTCTCACTGACAATCTTGAGCTATTGTGATCTCCTATAACTAATCAGTTCCTAACATGCTGTTATTTATTTTATATCTATTCTTGTGTATAGGTATACTGTGAACTTCGTTTCCTGTGTTTTTTGTTTTCATATAAAATAAAGCATTTTTTTATTATCGAGCCTGCTGAACTTCTTTCACTCATAGGATGCATCCAGGTAATTTCTCACACCAGTATATAACTTAAACTGAAATTTAACTGCTAAATAAAGATGAATTTTTACCAATTACACGGCTGGTTAATATTTCCTGTTCTGTTGCCCCCATTTCTCTCCGTAAATGGTTAGTGGGTATGCGGCCAGCAGCAGCAGCTTTCTGTCGATATTCTACCTATTATAAAAGTGCAAAATAAAATTCCTAATTTTTTTTATGAAATATATATTTATAAAAAAAGAAAATGATAGATTATTTTTCCAATATTACATATATGACCATGTATCTTGCAAACACAACAAAAAATGAAACTATAATCATCTTTTTATGTTCTACATGACAGTAAACATAAGCAAAAATCAAAATAATTTTAACAAAGAAAATCTCTTTTTTGCCATGGAGGTTTACAAATTATTTTAAATGAAAATAATAAAGAAAATAACCCTTTATAAATATACATATAAACATAGTAAAATTTATTAAAGTGTAGTTTTAATACAAAGTGTGTTTTAAAACTATACTGCCGCCTTTTCTAGACAGTTGCTTTTTATTGTAATATCTAATTAAAAAAACAGTTTAAAGCAAAAAGAATAAAAATTTCCTATTTTGGTGTGGAGGGACGGGGGTTAATGAAAAAGAATATTTCATTTGCATAAAATAAAGTTTTTCTTTAAGAATTTTTCAACAGATATTTCTGCAGGTGGTGGGACTTTGAACAATTTTTCTTAATATCAAATATAGTTTAATAAAAGAGTTTTTCCCATTCATTTGAAGAAAAAAAAGCATTATTTTAAAGTAAGACTTTGTAATGAATAGGTATAATAAATAACATTAATAATGCATATGCAAATAAATTTAAATAAATTATAAAAAAAGAAAAAATTATTCATTGAATACTATTCATGTGAATAACTTTGGTTTTATGATGGTAAAACATTTTATAAATTATTATTTCTTTCGTGATATGAGATAAATCATAATAAATTTGATCTTATATGAAAATCAAGAAATGATTTGTATACGTACCAACAGAGGTACAAAAGAAGCAACATTATTTTTTGCTTTGCTCACAGCAGCAACCATCACAGATGTATCACCTAATTGTGCAACACAGCTACCATCTGCAAACTTAGCAAGGGAGCCAAAACTCAATTTCATTGCTTGTCTGAAAATCAAAACAAAGATAAACCAAATCAATAATTGTACATTCAATATATATAGTAAAACATCTTGAAACAACCATCATTGGGTACTTTTCCATTAGGAATGAATGAATGAAGGTGTGTTCTTTGGTGTATGCTCCAGAAATGCGATTTGTGGTATTTTTCATTAGCCTTGCAAAAACGAAAAAAATGCCAAATAATGTAGAATTCCATCAAATTTTTTCAGCGAGTTTTCGTTTGTGCCCAGCTAACAGAAAAGTACCCATCACTGTATAGCAGTCAGCCCTCTTAATGGCTAATTTCTCATTGTATGGATTTTTCAGCCCATAGACATTGTGTTAAATAACCTCTAGTAGTGGAGATCTAAGCCCCTCTGAATGGCCAATGCATATGTTTGCCCATCTCATTTTTCAGGAATTTTATTATCACTTTATATTTCTAACTATGAGCCAAAAGGTTTAAGATCAGTGGTTTGTAATAATATTGGATTAAAAACATCATTCACACCTTCATAGTTAGTCATTAATCTGAGTTGCAATGACCGTTGAAGCATGCTTTCCTAATTCTGAAGGAGAGTATCTAAATTCTGCATTAATATGAAAAATACAAATTAGGAAAAAAGTTAACTGAATTATTTAAGCACAAAAAAATACAGATTAATAAAATCCTTAATTATATTTTGAAAGAGTACAAAAATTTCAAATGTTATGGTATCAAATGGATTAGATACAAAAAATCTGTTAATATAAATGAGGCTGTTTTAGAATAGTATAAATATATTTATGTGAAGAAAATTCCTGTCTTAGGACCTATGATTCAACACAAAGCCAAAAAAACTAGTGAATACTCTGGGAATTAAATTTTTCTCTACAAGCAGTAGGTGACTTGACAAATTTCCTACACTGAATAATATCACTATTTGATTACTGTGTGGTGAAATATCAGATGACAATCTCAATTCAGGTCAAGATTGCCAGATGTATCTTCTATTGAATTTGGCTGGATATGATGACAAGAGTACATTCAACACAAAGAAAATAGCAATTTATTCTCACAGTTGGCCCAATAAAAGTACGATTCAAAAATCTTAAAGTTAGAAAATTCTGAAGGAGCAGTTCACTATATGTCTTTATTCCACAAGATGGAATAAAGACAATATAGACTCTGTGAAATTTTAATAAATATATGGAACTTTAAAAAAAAAAATCTGTTGGTACTTTTGACTGGAAACTTAGCTACGAAGAAAAAGTCAAAAAGTGATCACTACATATTTTGTTAGTTGTGGAATTGGTTGCAGACAAATCATTGAGAGACAATTTGATATATTCAGTAAATTGATAGTAGAAGATCAATTAGTAGAATTCTTAAAACATTGCTGGAATAGAATACAATCCCAAATCCTTCCAGTATACAGCAGTAGTTGAGGGTTTTGATGAAAGTTTTGATTGAGAGCAATGCCTTATGAGTTAGTTAAAGGTAAATATTTTTTATGGTAAGAGTTATACTTTTTTAAACTAAAAGATGAACTTGAAAAAATGGTTATTTGTAAGATGCGTAAAAATTTAAAACATATTCAAAATATTTACTGTTTTCAAAATAAAATGTAAAAGAAACACATAAAATAAAATACTATTTTCCCTTTTTATAAAGCTTCATTTTAAATGAATCAGGCTTGTTTATAAAATGTATCATAACATCGTCAATTGCAACGAAAACCTTTCAAAGCGACATCGAAATATACGAGCATCGAAATCTCTAGGAATGGAGGGGTGGTCACCCAGAGAAATTTCACAGCATATGAAAATAAATGACATAAATAATTTATGAATTCCGAAATTCGATTTCTGAGGTGAGAATTTCCAACAAAAATAAATAATTAAATTTAATTCATATTTAGCAATTTGAGATATTTCCAATAAATTTTTTAGATGATTTTTATAAAAATATGCTAATTGTTTTTTCCCTTCATGCATAGAAAAAAGATTGAACACTGAATTTTAAATATTTACCTGCTCAAATGTACTTCTGTGGATTTGCTGCATTTCAGAAAATTATGAGTATGACATCTACGATAGTAAATTTTTCTAGGAAAATGAGCAAATTTTCTTAAAATCGGCACAGGCATTTTAATTATTTTTTTTTACTAATGTTAGTTTAAGACAAATTGAAAAACATTGTTTACATAACCATTTAATTAAAAAAAGTTTTTATTCATAAAAAAGATAACCTGTACACTTTGTCTAATCAATTTATTAATAGGACAAAAATGCATGATTAACTATTTTCGATAGATTTTAAGATTAGCGCTCATGCACATGCAAGACATGTTTACAATATCAAGGAACCTAAGTACTTTCATTTCATTTCAATGAGTACTCAAATCCTACGGCTGAACTTCATTTGCTTTGATTTTCATTGTCAAATAAAATAGAATATGAATTATATAAACTAATTATTATCTCAAAGTATAAAAATACATGGAAGTGTAAAATAAATATTTCGAATTATTTATATAACCAATATTTTCAATTACGGTTTTAAGTAATCAAATTATTGCCAATATTAGTGGCAAAACCGGAATTGAGATTCAGAGCAAATACTTCTATTTTTCGAACGGAACGGAACTGCTGTTCATTGTTTATAAGCAGCATAGAAGTTTGCTGAAAATTGGAAATATAACTTTCACAAGAAAAAAGAGAACTGATATTGTTTGCCATACATAGAAAACATCGAATTTTGATGATTAAAATTTGTATCAAGCCAAAAGTTTTATTTATTTAAAAAAATCTTTTTTATTTTTGAAAATGAAGGTTGTTGCTTTGATCAGGTGTGTGAATTTGTAAATCAACTTCTTTACACTACAATTTATTTTCTGATACAAATTATGAATTTTTTTCCAGATTTTCTATTCATGTCTCGTTTGCATGTAAGATATTAGATTAAACAAATACGAGTGATATAAAGTACGTCCTTAAGTGCCCAATTTTTCAGCTAATAAGAATTAAATATAAATATTTAATTATAATATTAAGTGAAAATTGCCTCATTATATGAATTATTAAATATATTTTGTACTAGCAAAGTTGGCTGCTTGTTTTCATAATTCTTAAACCATTTGATTAGGTTACAAAAACTGTTTAATTTTTTCAATTTTATGAATTTGATACTAAACTGCATATACTGTTTTGGAATTGTTATGATACTTAAAACAATTTTAAATCAATGATGTTTCTTTGTAACTTGATACAAAAAATGAATACTATAAAAGCCTATTTGTTTTTAAAATTGAAACAATATATGCATATTGTTCAAATTATGAGTTCTGTCTATTTGATATCATAGTGAAATAATATAGAATCTAAATGTTACTGATCATAAAATATCAATGATTATAAAAATTGTAGTACCAAACTATTTATAATTTTCCTATGGGTGCAAAGTATTTAAATTTTATATCTATTTTTTCTAATTCATACTATAAAGATGTCATATATGCAAATGTAATCAGTGTTGAGTGAATGTGTATAAATATTTTCTAATTTTAAATAAACAGTTTAGTTAGGTAAGCAATATTATACATATTCTAATATATAGAATAATAGTGAATTTTGTATATGTAAATATTTTAGTTTTTCCAATTTTGAACAATATATATTACAAGAAGATGCTAAACATTTTAAATTAACAAATGCATCATAAAAACTTTGCTACAATTGTATAGAAATCTATACTACTCATAAAAATGAGTGCATGCATAAGTGTTTGTGCTCTATAGACTGGGCTATTTGATATTCAGCTGCCAAATTTGATACATGCATACTTTTTAGTTTTGATAATTTTTCTAATGGAATGATTTTTTAAAAATTTAGTTAAAATTTTAATAAAAATTAAACAGAATGTTGGTGGTTTGCCAGAATACTTTTTAAAAATGCACAAAATTAAATTTTACTCTTTTTCAAAAAAATTTTAAAAAGTCTTTTTATTGTCTCTAATTTAATAATCATGCAAAATTTTGTCAATTATGTTGTTGCCCTGAATTTCAAACCATTTTGGTTATTGAATTAAGTATCTGTTCATCACATAATTTTCTTCCATTCTTGAAAGATAAGAAAGGATACTGTTTAATATCTTAGTAGTTTGCAGGCTGAATAAAAAAAGGGGAATTATGATATTGTTAAATAAATTTAGAAAAGAACAAAATATAATAATGCTATGATATTAAGAAACTAATAGCTATTAGGAAAATTTATATTTATGGTAAATAAGATATATGCAAGACTATTAAAATTACATAGATTCAATACATAATAATTTGATGGGATTATGAACATGAAGTTTTATGTAAACAATTTGCTTGAAAACAAAATAATTATTATTCCTAGAAAATAATCTGGTTGCCTGAGGTAAATACAATTGAATAAAAATGTTT
Source organism: Argiope argentata (assembly GCA_026289955.1). Lineage (NCBI taxonomy): Eukaryota > Metazoa > Arthropoda > Arachnida > Araneae > Araneidae > Argiope > Argiope argentata. The sequence continues at coordinate 3,338,847 of JAOUZG010004491.1, read as the reverse complement.
TCAAACTCCAATCATATCATACCAATATAATGATATTGTCTTTTCTACTATGTCTATTATATGCAAATGTAGGATACACTTATTATTGATATTTCACTAAAAATATAAAAATCTATCAATACTGAAATATTGAAACTTAGACTGCTTTAAAAATGTAAACTATATTCAATGAATATTTTTAAATTAATTTTTGAAAATTCTAAGTATTTTTTACTGTTTCAATAGTTTTTATTTTTTACTTTTATAGTGGGGGTAAAGACAGCTGTTACAATATGATGCAGTGTGCTGCTCAAGGACATGAAATAGTTGCTCTGGCAAATTTGAAGCCAAAAGAAGGTAATTGTTTTTCATTTTACTTAAAACTACATCATTCATACGAGGGAAAAAATAAATAAAAGAATTTAAAGCCTGAATTTATTGTAAAAATGCAGGATAAGACACAACTAATTTGTCCACTAATTAATTCAATTTTTTTTTAAAATTGATGACAAAAGAAAACCGTATAATTTCTATATTCTAAAGTTTTTATGAATTAAAGCCAAATTTTCTTAGTTGTCTATTGAGATTCCCAAAATTTTATTATTTTAGAAAGTAAATAAAGAAAGTTAGTCATTTATAAGATGTAATTTTGCAACATGTAATATTTCTGGTAACAAGATGTTAAAATATTTTGAGATTTATTTAAGGAAACTGTTTCAATTTTGTTATACAAAATAATGTTGATTTTTTAATTAATAAATTTATTATTTTCAAACAACCAGCAAAGTTACAAATCAACTTTGTTTTAAATATGAATTTGGAGCTCCTTGAATTTTATTTTATTGAAAAAATTAGGTAAAAGTATGTAATGAAAATTACAAAATGTGATTTATTTCTGAGAGTTTTGAAAAGAATTAAAAAGTATCTAGCAAGAAATTTCAATCATTACTTAGGTCCTTACTTTTGATTATGCATTGAATATCTTGATAAGTATAATACTATGAAATATGTTGATTGCTTTATCTTGTTTTTAAGATATTGTTTCCTATTTTGTTATTGATCTTTTTCCCAAATTATTTCTATGCAAATAAAAAACATGATTAAAAATATTCACAAAAAATAAATGTTTAAATAATAATTTAACTTTAATTCTATATTTATTTAGATGAAATGGACAGTTACATGTACCAAAGTGTTGGTCACAATGCTGTAGAGTATTATGCTTCTGCTATGGATTTACCAATGTTTCAAAAAAGTATTGAAGGCAAACCTATTAATCAAGATTTTGGTTATCAACCTACAGAAGGAGATGAAGTGGAAGATTTGTATAAACTATTGAAAAAAGTGAAGGTTGTTTGAAAAAAATTATAGATATTTTAAAACTCTTATAATTATTGAGAATATTTGTTTTTCACTCCTTAAAGTTTTTATAAAATACTTCATATGTTTTATTAAAATTTGTTATGTCTTTGCTTTTTTTTAATTATGAGCAAAAATATTTATCTACTGTTACATATCACTTCCTGTTTTTTAAAAATTTATTATTTTATAAAAAATATTTTTATTTATGCAAATTTATCTTAATTTTCTATTTCCAGTTTTAAAAAACATTATATTTATAAATATTTTAATTATGGTTATTCCTATATTAATTAGTTTGTAGAAGATAAAAAATACTTTATCTGAATTTATAAAAACTAATGTTATTTCAACAGAAAAAATATAAAGTTCTTGATCCAACCTCAAATTGTAGGACCAACTAAATTAAACTGAGGTTTATAAAATTATTTAGCAGTAGAATACTTTATGAAACGTAAAATACTAGAAATAAATTAGAATATTGTTAAAAGTTAACTAAAAATTATTCTTATCAAAAGAATTTGAAAAATCGTTTAACAAAGTAATTTTATTGTATTCTATAATTAAAAAAATTTCTTTACAAACTTTCAAAAAATGCAGAATATATTTTTAAGCTGGGGGAAAAATGATTTGCTCTTTTAAAATGAAAAGATTTAAATCAATGTTTTTTTTTTAATCTAAGAAAAACATTATTTAAAAATCTGAAATTTTAAATTAAAAACTATTCTGATAAATATCATTATAATAAATTACAGAATCACTGTCATCTTGGATGTTATGTGTTAAGGTAAGGGTAATTTAAGGTTTCTAAAACATAAATTTGAGAAAACATTTAATCTGAATTATAATATGGATTTAACATCTTAAGATTTGTTGATTAAGATACAAATACATGAAACAGCTTTGATATTTCTGGTTTTTTCACAGATTGGCCAGTTTTCGCATTTGTGGCATAAGAGATGATTAATGAATCAATTAATCAATAATGATGTTTGTTTGTAAAAAAAATATTTGCTATGCTAATAAAAGATTAAGTGAATTTTGTTTTTTATCATATGCTTTAGAATGACTGACAAAAATTAGATTATCTAATATTTTTCTTTAAAAAATATTATTGACTATTGTTATTATTTAAAATTATTCTTCCAATCCATTTTCCCTTCTGTGCTTTATTTAATAAAACTTTTGACTCATGAAAATAAAACTTTTTTATTGCCTTATCTTTCTTATTTTTGTTTTGACTCATGAACCACATATATAAATTTTCTAGCTAAAATTTATTGAAGGAATTGATTACTCTGTCCCATTTTTTTAATGAAATAAATTTTCTTTTCTTCAAATTTCTGATTTTCTATTTTTAAAAAAATTATTCAATTCCAATGTTAACAAAGTATTATTATTTACACTATAATTTAAATGTAATTTATTATATAAATTTCTTTTACTTTAAGGATTCAGTAGGTGTTCAGGGAGTATCAGTGGGAGCCATATTTTCAGACTACCAGAGACTTAGAGTTGAAAATGTGCAAGTATTGTTTTACATTTTTCAAAATGCAAAAGCTATTTTTCATTTGTTAATTTCTTTATAAATTAAATTGAAAACTTCTGTGTATTATATAATAAATTACATTTCTATTCATACATTCTGAATTAAGCATTTTCTAATTTATATACACTAAAAAATATTAATATGCCTTTCTTGTCTACTAGTGTATTTATATGTCACTTTAAAGTTTCTAATATAATTGCAATTTATTATCTTTATTTTTATTTATTTTGAAAGCCTTGTACACTTGAGTTTATTAAAATTCAGATCATCATTTAAATTTTGGAACATTATTCTATAAACAATCCTAATTTATTACTTTTTGCATATTTTGTATTATTGAGTTTCATGATTCTAAAAAATTATTGTATAACTTAAAAGATGTGAATTTCAATGATTAAGTAGTATTTAAATTATATTAATAATGGTTAATGGTTTGTTTAAAATCATTTTTAAGGATTGCATAAATAAATTTCCATTATAAATTCTTTATACTGGAAATGCTGAAGCAGTTTTTTTAAAATAACCTACATTTAAGTATTTGTTATTTTGAGTGTTAAGGGTTTTTTTTAATTGCTTTCATAGAAGTTAAATTAATATCAGGAAAATATCTATGGTTTTGAAAGTATTTCCCCATTTCCAACACAAATGTGGACGTTTTTTTTGGGGGGGGGGGTAAACAATGAAGGAATTTCAGGTTGGATAGTGCAAAATAATGCCTTATTCCTCAAGAAAACATGAGGCACTGATAATAATTAAAAAAAATTGAAAGTTTTGTCCATTTTCACACAAAACATTTGTAAAAGCTCAAATCACAAGCATTTAAAATGTAGTAGTTGTATTCATTGTGTTGTGAGAAAACCTTGCTCAGTGGTTAACACTCTGAAAAGAGAATTAACAGTCTTGTGTATATTACTGTTTATAAAATCTTCCATTACAGGGTATGAAATTTTCTTGAAGTTTTTTGTCTTGACTGATCACAGATCTATAGTTAAAAATCTTGTATTTTCTTTAACCTTCATTTTTGTCATTAAGGCTGTGAAAATCTTGGCTTGGTATCCATTTAGAATAACTGCATTTCTTCCTTGCATTGCTAGGAAAAATGCAAGGAAACAATTTCATGGATTTGTAACAATATAGATTACTAATTATCCAAATCACTTAAAAGGGAGGGGGAGTATATCTACCAATAAAATTTTCTCAGTAAAGTGATTAACGGCAATGAAGTAACTGACTCGGATTAATATATTCAAGCTGTGATATTTCAATACAAAATATAAATGTGCAAAATAAATCAATATTTTTTATAATCATTGCATTTATATATTATAAGCAAAATCCTTTTTTCCCCTTACTAAATAATAATATATATATACATTTTTAAAATAAATTGTCCAATTATACAAATATTTGATTATCTGAATCAGGTTTAATTTCAGTTAATCTATGTAAATGAAGTTTTACTATATACATTTATAATTTTTACTGGTAACCATGCTTTTTTTATATTTTCTTAATTTTATTATTCATATATATTTTTGTGTGTGTGTACACAGATTTATTTTTCTTGTATAAATTTTATAAATATGTTTCAAAGATATCGGGCAACAATTTTGAATTTTTTTTCTTACTATTTTGTAGGTGTGAACGCTTAGGTTTGCAAGTGTTAGCATATTTGTGGCATAGAGATCAAGATGAATTACTTCAAGAAATGATTGATAATAAAATCCATGCTATTATCATCAAAGTTGCAGCTTTAGGTATGATTTTTTGAAAATTAAAATGATGAAAAATTGCTTTATAACTTATTTAGTATGTGTTTTATTCAAATTTAGGGAATGTCACTATTCAAAATGTTTGTAAACAGCATAAAAGGAGTGAAAAGAAAGTATGAGGGTTCAAATCTCACTCTCAAATAGGGGAAATAGCATGAAGTCTAAATATTGGTACTTTAAATTCATTTTTATGTATTAAATATTAGAGCAATAACAGCAACAAACAATATTGCTTTTTTTCTTGTGGTATATATAATTTCTTTGCTATGGTCTGAGATCTGTATATATCTTCGGATTGCATTTAATTTTTTAAAAAAATTTATATTCTTAATAGAGGTTTCTTTAGTTCAATTTTCTGATAAATTTATTACACCATTTTGCTAATATGAAACCTGCATTTCGATGTAATATGTTATTGTTGCACAAAGCATTTTGATTTTTTTTAAAGATTTTAACTATTTATTTTGAAAAAAATATTATATTTTGATTTTATGGTATAATGTTTTATAATAAACTTATTTGTTATCTGTTAAACGTAGCCATGGTTATTTTCATGCAAATTATATATTTTTATTACAATACATTCACAGTTATTTAGAAAAGAAAAGGATCTTCATTTCAAAGAGTTTATGTTCTTTAAGAATTGTTGTTTCTTTAAATAATCTAATTTTTAAAGAAACATTAAACATTTTATTTTGAAAAAAATTAATTCAACAAAAGATGGATCAAGTTTGTATGGTTTTTAACAAATCTATTTTAAATATGAAAAGATGTATTTAAATACCATTTTATTAAAAAAAAAGCAATGCAACATTCTACTACAACAAAATTTAAAACTATGAAAAATATTGAGGAAAATATTATGTATTATATATTAGCAAATTATTAAAACATTTTTTGATGTTATTTAAAAAAAATTCTGGTTGATGATTGAATGATTTGGTAATTAAATGAATTACTGAAAGGGAATGAATTTTTTTGATTAATTTATTAAATGTGCTGTAATGTATGAATTTTAAAATATTTTTGTTTTATTTATCTGTACTAATAATAGCAATGAAAGAGCATGCTCTGTGTGCTTGTGAGTGCGTATCTGAGTGCATGCTGACACTTTAATGTCCAGTTGTTTGATTTAGAGCCAACAATTTTTGCATATATATATAAATGCTTTGAAGGGTGGAGAAAGAGAGAAATATATATATATATATATATATATATATATATATATATATATATATATATATTGAAATTTCATTTAATTAAAATGTAAGTGATAACTTCTGAATTGATATTTCTTGTGATGATTTCAAAAAATATTATTGTGCAAAAATAAATTTTATAAGATTTAAAATTTTTTAAAAATATCTTTTCAATAATATCAATTTAATAACTATGCTAATGCTTCCTAGATATTGGCAATTTTTTAAACAAAATAATTTTTTTTTCTAGTTTCCAATAATAGATTATATTGTTGCTCTGAAATTTAAATTTAAATTGTTGAAAGCTTAAAAAAGGATTCTGTAGTTTTTAATATGAAGCAAATAAAAAAATAAAATTATCAATATAACAAAATTTAAATAATAGATAAATTGGATTTTTATGTTTGTAATACTCTTTGTTAATATTATGGGACTTCTTCCATTGGAAACATTCATGAGCACAATGAATAAAACTTAAGTAAGGCAATTAAATTAACATGGCATTAATGTCAGACAATTTGACAGAATCACAATCATAAAATTATATACGAACAATTTATCTGAAATCAAATAACCAATATTCCCTGCTAACAAGCTGGTTGACAGAAGAGACTAGTACTATAACAAAGATATATATCGATTTTTTTTCTATTTTGTTTAGGTTTGGATCCAAAAATTCACTTAGGAATGACATTGGAAGAAATACAACCCCATATGCGTGCCATGGTATGTGTTATAATTTTTCCTTATAAAATAAAAATCTTTTTTTAATTTTTTTAATTTTCTCTAGAAAACATTCAAGTCTTAATTTTTAAATTTACATTCATTCCTAGCATCAAAAATTTGGTCTTAATATTTGTGGAGAAGGAGGAGAATTTGAAACTTTCACTCTGAACTGTCCTCTATTTAAGAAAAAACTTATTGTGTGAGTCAAATAGTTTTTTAATCACTTATGTTACAAATTTAAATTTTTGTTTGTTTGTTTTTAATCAAAGAACACCAATACCATAAAGTTAACTGAACTTAAAAAGTCTTTAATTTTTAGGTTAGAAAAAGAGATTGTTATTCACTCTAATGATGCCTTTGCACCTGTTGGGTATTTAATATTGAAAAAAATAGCCCTTTCTGACAAGAATATGGTAATTATTACTAACAATTTTATTTTGTTTTAGATTTTCTCTAAAATTTTCATTATTTTTAATACATTCATATTTGTGAATAAGGCATAATAATCGAAACAGTTCTATTCATAGTATTAAATTTCTTTCATATCTTTATGAATAAAAGAATAAAATCTGACTAGAACATTCATAAAACATTGTTTTTTATATTTCTGAAATAGAAAAGAAAGCTTTTATAAAGAAAATTCATGTCTTTTGGTACAATATATATGTATAGAAAAAAAAAAGTAATAAATGAGAAATTTTGAAACACATTAATGTCAATAGGAGTTTGCAACATTTTACAATGAAAGTTTTTTTTATGAAAACAATTATTTTGTGTTATCATAAGAGTATATTTTCTGAATTTGAAACATATATCAATTGTTATAGATGCTTCTTAATGATAACTTTTATGAAATTGCATTTCCTTTATAAATTTTTTAAAAATATTTATTCATTACACATTATGAGATGCGACATAAATCTACATAGAATTTACAATAACTACCTGATAGAGCTGAAAAAAATATGTTGATAGTCAGGTGATTTGTCATGAAATTTTATTTTGTTTAATTTCTTTTAAATCTCCTGTGCATTTTTTTATGTTTATGGTTCCTTCAATTAAATATTTTTAAATTTTACTTCATATTAAATGCTTAAACCAAGTTTTTTTCTCTATGTATCCATACACTAAGTACTTAATCGTATACATGAACATCCCAATAAAATTAAATTGCATGACATCTCATTGGTATGTGATAACATATTGTCAATGTCTCCTAATATCCCAACTCACATTGCCCATTATGGTACTTCAATATCCCTTTCTTATTTCTGATATAAAAGGAAAAGTTGATTCCAACATTAAAATGGAGTTGCTCGTTTTATTTATTTTATATGAGCAAGTCTGAAATCATTTCTTCTGGCTTAAAACATGTTGAAAAAAATCGGAGATTGATTAAGTATAGCCCCTTAGCATATAAAATTACATTAAAGGAATTAGTTGATAAATTCCACAATAAAATATTGCTATAAATCTGTAATACTTAGCAATTACTTGATTTTGAATTTCTGCAAGTGTTGCACTTGTATAGTTAATTTTTTTTTCTTTTCATTTTAAGATGATGCAAAAATCTTGTGTGATGATATATCTTATAGTTAGCAATTTTTTTTTGTTAATTTTGTTTAATTAATTATATGGGAGTTAAATTTTGTTGTTCTAGATCCAACGGTCAACACTATTTTGTGTCATTAGACAAACTCACACTCATTCAATGTATTATTAATTATTATTAGTTCAGCTTTCACTAGTAGTTTTTGTTGTACATTGTTGCAAATTTGAGCTTGTGTACATATATGTTTTGTTGTTATTCATCATAAAAACTGATAACTTTTCTTTCTCTTTAGTAATGAGGAAATAATCTTCTGAAGAAACATAGATGAAAGGAATGATCTTTTAAAGAAGACATCATCTAGTAAATACAATAGATGAAGTAAATAAATGACAACTTTTACTGTGATATTATGAATATACTTAGAGTGTTTTCATTTAGCAGTTATATTTGTTTTCATGAAGGAAGTATGATTTATATACTAAGGGTACCATTAGAAATTTTTGAAGAACATGATTTCTCTTCTAATATTATCAATATTTATTAAATATCCAACTCACTGTTAAAATTTTATTTTTGCTGAAAATAAAATACCGTGTTTATTCTAAGCAAGTAGTTGTATAACTTTAAAAAAAAGTATTTTGCATTTAGTAACTCATCTTGTCACACTGACTTTTTGATTCTTGGTTTTCTTTAGCTCCAATTATTATGTAACTTTGGCCTATTACTGTAGTATAATTCAAATTTTAAAAAATATATCAGTGAGTTTAAATTTTACTGAATGGAAGTAAAAATTGATGGTATTTGTTATTATCAATTTTTATATTTTCTTTCAAAATTTCGAAATATTGGCTTATATTATTTGCATTTACTTTTTTAAATATATATATATATATATATATATATA
>JAOUZG010004491.1:3309771-3329707 GCA_026289955.1 Argiope argentata | reverse complement strand
TATATATATATATATATATATATATATATATATATATATATATATAAGAAATTTTGCCTATTTTAGGTATTTTTTTGGAAGAAGGATTTTTTTTTAATCCATTTACATCTTGAGATTTTATTTTAATACTATTTGGAAAAAGTTTCTGTTTAAAAGGATTTCTTCTTAATTATGATGCATAGTTTGTTTGATTCTCTAAAATTATTAAACTATGTGTTTGTTCCTAAACAATACATTGCAATTTGTAGTTGTACATATGCAAAACACTGTATATGTTCATATAGCTGTTAATTTTGTTAGAAATTTCTAAGAAGAAAGCAATCATGAATATATTTATTTCTAAGATGGTGAAGAAGATTCCAAAGAAAGTGAAAAAAAGTTTCCTATATACATTTTTATTATATAAGAAGTTTACAATTGCCATGTATTTAATATAGTAGTTTTTCTTTTCATATATATAAAAGAAGTCTATTTTTAATAAATACTATTTGTGGTATATAAATTTTAGGAATTAGATGTATAATATTTTAACATAGTCTTCCATATGTTTTTAATGAGACTTATAATTAAGTTATTAATAATTCATTGATTCGCAAGGTTTTATTTCATTTTTATTACTTTTAATTAGATTAGCAGAGTAATTTTATGTTTACATACTCTAAATAGAATTTATTTTTGTTTAGTGGTAGATAATTTATCTTTTGTAGAATGGTTTTATACATGACAGTTTTTTTAAATATAAAAAGTATTCTTATATATACCACTGTTCTAATTATTGTTATGAATTGTTTCCTTTTTTGGAATATTTGTGGATGTTTCCAATCTGAATTTTATTTAATATTGTAAATAAATATATGCCTTCTTCTTTTTGATCAATTATTTCTTTTTGTTGTATTCAACTGAAATGCACTGTAAATATCATTAAACACACAAAGAATTTTCTTCAGGATTGCCTTAATGTTGTTGGTTGTTAATAATCATTGTTATTTAAACCATTATCTTTTTCTATCATCAATAAGTGATTTAGGAAATCTGCCTTGCACTTTGGTGATTATTAGTAGAGGAAAAGTGTTTTCTAAATTTGTTATTGTGTATGGTCATTGTCAATAATTATATAAATATCCATCATTAATTTTATACACTTTTATACTTTCTTATGCTTATAAATTGATTTGATTGATTTTGTGGACAAGTATAATTTTACTCATAGTTGAAGAGTTAAAAGAAAGTAAAAAGAAAAATTTGTTGTTTTAGTACAGGTAAAAGTTTCTTACAAATTGTACTTTCATAAGAAATTTTATGTTTAAATAAAGTATAAATTAAATAGGTTTAATTGGTTGTTCTTTCTGCTACTTATAATCTTTTATTTTAAAATGAATTCTATGCAAAAAATTGCTTGAAATAAAAATAGCATATTTATTGGTATTTAATTATTTTTATGTCCCTGGGTTTTATCTCCTAACAATCAGGGTATATTGTCAAGAAGATTGCATTATACTTAATAGAGTATGATTATCTTTGCATAGTCTGAAAATCCTTGAATAAACTTGGGGACTGTAAAAATAAACAAGTACTCCCATGTATCTTTTTATGTATCTTACCAATATATGGTATTGAAAAAGTTTTCCTCCCAATTTGAAGGAATTAATTCAGAAAAGAATATTTCCTTAATTTGGAAAAAAATATTTCTATTTTTCAAAGAAGTTTTACATTTTGAAACTTGAAATTTTAGTTATGTGTATGTAAGTTAATCCCCCTCTTATAATCAGAATACATTTGTTAGATTTTATGATGATAGTTAAATTGCACACATTCCAGAATACATAAATCCCATGATTTCTTAAGAATTTAGATAAAAAAATTATTATTTATTACAATTTTTGAACTCATGATTATCCGTGATTCTGAAAACATTAATACACGAATATATAGTAATGTGCTATATTTTGTGTAACTTAGCTACTAAGTTCTATAATAATACTGCATTTTATTTAAAAAAAACTATAGATATATAATTAAAAAGGGTGGGACTACTTGTTTATTTTTTAAGATCCTTTGATTTAGGTACTTGACTTACTTGTCAATTTTCAGTTTACACCAAATTCAAGAAGTTCTTTTATACATAATGCAATAATCTTTAATACATGTTGGTTGATTGGTGATAAAACCCAAGTAAAATAAACATATGTCAATGTGGATAAATATTAGATACTACTACTGAACATTTTACATTTTTTCATGAACAAAATAAGTTAACCTCAAATGATAATTAGGCATTAAAATAATTTATAACAAAATTTCAGTTAATACCTTCATTTTACCCCTTGGTTACCTGCCTATAATATCATTCCCAGTGGTATTGGTTAGAGCTTTAATAGTCTTTCGAAGAGCTTTCTTAATTTTGCTTCATATAATTGAAAATATTCAATCAAATGAATTTAGCTCTTGAATTTTGTGACATATTTTGTTGGTGGAAATTACTTACAAAACTGTTTTAAGCAAAATGACCACGATAGTAAGAGTTTTATTTCTTACCATGGATTTAAAAAAAACCTTTATTTCAGTCATTATACTGATAAATATTTCCTAACATGGAAAAAAGTTATCCAATATTTTCTAATTGATTGATAAATTTTAATTAAGCTTTTTAAACAATAGATTCTTTTTAAATCAAGAACTAAACATTAGTTTTTATCAATAATTAACTGGAACATCATGACAGAAAAAAGGATTTATCATTGAAATAAAATTAATGTGATTAAATCAACTGTTTTGGAAACTTTCAAATGCCTTTTTCACTACAAATATAAAGAGAAAATTACTAATATAATTTCATCTAAAAAAATCAATCATGTTCACTATACAAATTGAAGAGCTGACATCTTAAGCTATGTAGTTCTGAAAATGTCTTCATATTCGAAAAGGAAGATATTCGTTTAAATTCTTTTGATACTAAGATAGAATTTCACATTAATAATGATCAATCCTAATTACTCTATCTCTAGTTGATGTTTTTTGATTGGTGATTTGAATATAATCTGATATTGCAACATTAGCACGTGGATGTCATTGAATTCTGCATTTTCATTTACATTATTATACGAAACTATACATTTTCTAAAGGTAATAAAGCCATGAAATTTTCATCGAAATTTACTGGGCAGGTATTTAAAAAAATAGTGTATCTAGTCGATGTTATCCTTAATTTATAATGATATGATTATAATCTTGCATTAAGAAATGTGCAATAAGATACTATCGAACGTTAAATTTTTGTTTATATTATTATACAGAACTAAAATTTATTAAAAATAATAAAAACATGAAATACCTTGGACAAATCACAAAAAATGTTTATCTGGATATTTAAAAAAATGAGATTCTCAAGAATGAGAATTTATATACTAGGAATGTTCTGTGAGCATAATTGATGGTTTAAATCATCATCTATTCAATTTAATTAGGAAATAAGCAGTAAGAATCAAGGGATTAGCGACATGTGAGGATGTAGATGGCCTGAATCCCTGTCATAAGGTACACTATAGAGATAAAATCATAATTACATTTCAATCACTTTAAAGTCAGTAGAATGAAGGACATTAAATCAGTTCATTGCCAGGGTGTCACTTTCTTTTGCTATGCTATAAAGCGATCAAATGAGCATATTTCCTTAAGTGCATTGCTCTGATGATGAATATCTTCATCATTTCAGATATTAAAGTAACAATGTAAACTCATTGAAAATTGCTTATTTTATTCAGTATCAGCAATAAAGAAAAACAGTACTAAAATACAAATTTTAAACAACTCAAAAAGACATATTATGTATAGTAAGGCACATAAATATATTAAAACACCATATATTTAAACCGTATTTATATATAATAAGGCACATGAATTTAAAACCAGTTTTTAATTCTGCATAAGCCCTAAAAACAAGTTATATAAATAAAGAAGCTAGACAGTAAACAAAGAATTCGATATATATATTTCAGTATTATTAGAAAAACCCGAACTGTATTATTCCCTTGATTGCCAAACAATTCCACCATAACGATCATGGATGTTATAATATGTACAATGCTTCATAGCTTTTTGAGAATCTTTGAAAAATCTTCAACTACTTTAGAAAAGGGAACTGTTTTTGTGAATTGTGGCATTCAGTGTCAAATAGCTTTGTAAAACACATCTCTAAAATTACACTTTTATGTAGAAAATCATTTATCGATTTTTTTTACCTTAAAATTTATTTATTTATTTTTGGTTCGCTGGAATTAATTTACAAAACTAAAGTGAATTTCAAGGTCATTGGATATGTATTTTAACTTTTTTTATCTATTTATATTTTTTTTATTATATTTTTATTTTAAACTTTTTAGTGTTATCCAAAATCATAAATGACTGATATTATTAATTAAAGTTTTTAAATATAATTTTGACAAACTGCAATTTAAAGTAATTATAAATGAGTGAAATTAAAAAGTGCTATTAAATACAAGATTAGTAACGTAGTGCCGAGAGAGAATAAAAAATAGAATCATTTATTACATTTAAAAAATTGTTAGTTCTTTTTAAATTTTTTTAATATTAGATTTAGGAACTTTGTTATTTTTTAATATCAGTTTGGAAAATAGTAGTGATGTGTTTCATATTTAGATTTATGCTTAAATCCTAAAGCATTTATTCCTATGATGCATCTTGATGAACTCTTTCTGAATCATCTTTATATTTCACTGATCTCAAAACTAGTTATAAAAACAATTCCTTTTTTAAAATATAATATTTCTTAAAATTTTGTCATGAATCTTTCACACACATACACATAAACATCAAATACTTAAAAGAGTACTGTCGGCATAATACACATATAATCCTGTTTATGTCAGTTTTTTTTTACTGAATATATATCAGTGTAATTTTCCTTCAGTTTTATCATGAAAATGTTTCATTATTAAAAACGTCTCAAGTTCTGAAAATGTGATTGTTCATCAGAAATCTTGTGACGAATATATAACAAATGTAACTTTTTGTACAATTTCTTTTTCTTTCTTTGAGTTTATCATTTCAATTATTTCTTCTTTAATACCTGTTCTAAACATTGTTCTCAACACCTTTGTCAATTATTTTATACTTCACAAATGATAACTCTAAATTTCAGATTCCAATTCACAAAATTGTCCACATTTTTTACTTATCCCATTCTTCCTGAGTTAAAGACTTTTCCAAGATTCTTTTGATTATTACTAACATGGTCTACATGTTGTTATGTCGTCGAGGTAGAACTGACTGGAAAGTTTCCATACACATTCCTGAATGTCACATCTGGGCTGCTGTATGTAACATTAGGGTTTGTTGGATTTGGCGGATAATGGACAGGATGAGCTGTAGTCATGGCCTTTCTTCTCCTGTTTTTCCTGTGCCACCTGTATCCTACAATTGCTCCTGCAACTACTCCAAGATAAACAAGGGTAACCGAGACTGCTGTAGCAATAACTGTTGCTTTGGAAGTGCAAACTTTATCCTCATCAACAGTTTCTGGCCTTGGAGCTGAAAAAGAAAGTATAGTTGTTAGTTAAATTTAGCTTTAAAATCTGTTTTCAGTAACTGTCTTATATAAAAACTTGTTTAATAGTATTTAATTACTTACTATTTATGATATTGTGCCTTTGAAGACCTCTGTTGAACTGTGTTGGTGGTCTCCATTGTTGTTTAGGTTTTTGATTTGCAGAGTTTTGACTTTTTCCATCTTCGCCCACTAATATGGCTAAGGACAAAGGAACCTCTTCAGGAACTGACTTTTGTGTTGTAGCTATAACTTCACTTGGTCTGAATTGCGGCTGAGATGCATAAAAGTTATTTCTTCCTGGTACAGAATTCGTATTGCTTGGCCTTGATGGATTGTTCCTCCATGTTTCGTCATTTCTTGGAGGGTTTTGTCCAGAAGGAGATTGCTGGGGATATGGTTGTCTCTGCATTTGTGTATCATCTTGCCTGTTAAAGCCTCTTGGTGGAGATCTAGTTATCGTTGGAGAATTGTTGCTCCACATATTTGATTCAACATTAATTGGTGGTGGAACAGTTGGCATACTATTTCCTCTGTTTTGATTATTATTCCACGGCTGCGGATTACTTGGCTGGTTTGGTAATTCTGCCGGTCTTGGTTGAGAAATTGGTCGATTATAATCATATCGGTTTGGAGGGTATGGATTTCTGTCCTGAGCATTTGGAATTTCAATAGGCCTTGGTTGATTGTTGGTTGGTCTACCTTGAGGATAATTAGGATGTCTGTCGTGTCTTTGACTTGGGTGGTCTAAGATCTCCAGGGGCCTTTGAATTTGAACACCTGTGGATTGCTGTCCTTGCATACCCCAAGTATTTATATTTGTGTTTATTTCCCGAGGTCTGTTTTGAAAATTTGGAGATGTTGTAACAACTTTAGGTTGTCTGTTGTCCATATCATGAGAATTGTAAATATTATAAGGTGGGACTACAGGTTTTTGCTGCTGCGGCGGATCTCTATTTTTGTTTCCGTCCCAAGTTCCTGGAATTTCATGTATTTCAATAGGATGAGATTGCAAAGGAGGATAAGCAGGGTGATGTCCTGGTATGGCATCAGTACCTTGTGGTGAAGGAGCATTCCATTTTCTTGACGGATCGACATTGTCTACGAATCTTTGTGGATTGAGAGGCAATGGATGGATTTTATCAGTGTTCGTTAGATGAACAGTGTCGTGCCCTCTGTTTCGATCTGAATTTCTGTCCAGATCTGGCATTCGATTATTTTGTTGAGAATATGGATTTCTGTTTGCTGAAAAAGGATCCTTCCTTGAAATAGATGACCATCTGTCATTTCCATAGAAAGGGCGATTTTGATTTTGATAGGCTGGCACTGGAGTATGAGTATGTTCAGGAGCTTTTATATCTGGTCTGGCGAAATTAATTCTTTTATCCAGATTGCTTCGGCGTTCGGTTTCATTATTGTTGAATGCCAAATAACTTATTGTTTGAGGCTGAATATGTGATGGAATTGGAGTTGTATAAAGATTGGTATTATTATCTTCATTATGGATGAAGGCAAATTTCCTATTGAAAACCGAAGATCGATGTGGATTATCAGTATTTTGCTTCCCTTTTGTTTTCAAACTTGCAGTATCAGATTTAGTGGTAAATAAGTTTTCAATTCCTTTTGTACTTGTTGAATCAGTTAGGGTTTCTGTGGACACCGGTACTGGAGTCATCGAGACAGTTTCTTGAGACAAATATGGTTCTTTAGTAGTGCTTTGATCTTGAAGAGTTTGTGTTCCAGATTTTGACCGTGCTGAAATGCCTGAAAAGGTATAAGTTTCAATAGTTTCTTGTTTTATTCTATGGGATTCAATTTCGAATTCTGCCGAATTTGTTGTTGGATTATCACCCGGGAAATGACTTTCGGTTTTTCCTTCAGATTTAAGTTGATTGGTGGAATCGGAAAAGGTTCCGTAGACTGTCGTAGAAAAAGTTGTTGTAGTTTCAGTTCTCCCAACGTTGTTTTGCACAAGATCATCAGCTTCAGGAAGGATCATGGATTGCGATTCTTCTTGAACAACTGCCCGAATGGTGTCATAGCTGTCATGATCAAAATACACGTCTTCATCATCCAAAAGAGAAAAGTTTGTTCTATTATCAAATGGAATATTCTTCAGATCCCTCTTTCTCCTTCCATAAGAATGACCTTTGCTACCACAACGAACCTATTAAATGAAAATTATGTAGCTACATAAATAATTTATAAATATGAAGCATTGTATTTTAATTTCATTTTAATCCCCATTTTGATTTTTTTTTCAATAAGTGGAAACTTCCTTCTAAAATATAAAGTAAGATTTTTACATATTTTGTGGTTAGTTTATCTTTATAGAATAATAAATAAATGAATTTAATTTTTTAATAAGTTTTTGATTATTTGATTTTTTATCTGATTGTGAAAACAAAAAAATAAAATATTATTATTTGAGACATAATATTGAGCTTCTTTTTTTCACTTTTATTGCTTCTATAGTTATTAGATGTACGAGAGAATATTCCTTAAACCTGCATGAAACTTTATTGTAACTTCAATATATTTCTTAAATTCATATTTTTTTGTTTGCTTGCAATAAGATACAATTACATTATTTTATTTCAAATCAAAATTATTTTTAAAAAATATTTTATTATGTTATTTCTATATTATTTTGTTAAAAAGATTTTATTTTTATTTTAAAAATCTAACTAATATTTTTTTAAATTAATTTTTTTTATCAGCAGAATAGAAAAGGATTATATGTTTATTAAATAATCAGACTATCATTTATAACATTTATGCACTATGTTTCTATTGTGTTACGTTATTTTAAAGACTGGTTGACACTTTAATTCTATTTTATGCCATATGTAATAAGCTTAATGGTCTCATTTGAATTCTATACTACAAATATAAATGTAGAAAACAACATAGATTCTATAAAATGCATAAGGAATGTATGTATGTAAAAGGGGGGAATTGGAAGAAGGAAAGCGAAAAATTGAACTGAAACTTTTTGAAGACCTGCTTTTAGAGCAATATGAGACAGTATGCTAGATATATTGGATGACTGCATATTTAGTTACGAGACATTATTTTTTCTTGGATACACATTCAAAGAACTTCTAGAATTCATAGATTTTTTATTTAGTTCTAAATTGCACCGTCATGAAAAAAGTATGCTAAATTCAGAGTTTTGGAATTGAAACTTAAAGATCTGCATCTAGAATTTGTGAGGGAAGGTCCCGAAATCTAATACGTCACAAATTACATCACAGCCTTTCTTGTAGACTTTAGCGCTCTTTTGGAGTCATAGTTTCCATATCGCTGTTTTCAGACTTATAACAGATCGAAGTTGACAAAGCCTCTAGCTGTCACTTGCTGTAAAACCCTAGTTACTTGTTATGGTGAGTGACCCCCCCCCCACCGTCCCTAGTCTCGAAGGCAGGATAACGCGGTTAATCTTACCTGCCTACCTCCGGCGGAACCAATCATCTTCCTTACTTCCCCATGAACCTTAGACTTGAGGCCTTTCCAGATAAATACATTCAAACTAGACAACCCCGGAATGGTTGACATTTAAGTCAATTCTTCGAAGCAAATCATAAGAGATTCGATCGAAATTTCGAATCCTTTTACTCCTTCCTGTTTGTTACCTGGCCCTGGGAAGAGTTGGCACCATATATTATTTCGGAGTTAAAATTGAATTCTTCATCATCTCACGAAGAAGATAACTGAACCAAGAGCCGGGAATCCTCCTTGTTCTATGTCACGTGACTTTTCTGTACACCAGATGCAGGTAGAGGCTCGAGGAGTGTGTATTGGTAGTTATAGTATTAAACAATCCACTACCTCAGTGTGTGAATCATTTTCCCCAAATTAGCTACATTCACTACCTGGGATAATCTATACTACAAATGAAAAAAATGCCGGTCTAGTTCACAGTTAATGATTTGTTTTTGATTTGTTTTTTTAATTATTATTTTTAAGTAGAAAAAAAATGAACTAATGAGATTTAAACAAAAGACGATGTGTTTTCCATGAGGTCTTATTTAAGGAACACTAACCAATTTGAACACATTTTTGTGATTAAAAAACTAAAAAATATATAATTCAGATTTATTTTTTATGCATTTAGCTATATTATTTTTTAACACTTTTCAAAAAATTAATTTATTGTAAGTTTGCTAACTGAGGATTTTATCTGTTTCTGCATTCGTTTCTGATTAATTCACGCTGGTTTCCTTATTAAAGTAAATGAATGAATAATCAATTCAGCTCGTACCTGTTCACATTTTTCTTGGCAGAACCTAATTTGAACCTCGAAATTTACCATTCCAGATGACGGGAACCTGAAAGCCTTGAAAGTCGATATCAGCGACTTGTGATCTGTCGGATCTAACTGCAAAGCTGGAAATATTGTAGCATCAGTTGGACAGCTGGAAATAAAAATGGATTTTAAGCTTCCAGATTATAACAATGCCAGGATTGCTTTTTATTATCTTGCACACGTACTATCGAGAAATTATAGTAATCGTCAAAAAATTCGAGTTCAACCTTTTGACGAATCTCTACGTTTTAAGCCGGTGTTACACGACCTGCCGTCTTCACAGATTTGCTCGTAAATCTTCCATTCCACCCACTGGGGGACTATACTCCCCCTCGCCTGTGGGCCGCCTGTGAAGACGTCGGAGAGCTTCCCGCAAAATGTCGGTAAAAAGGAGAAACATCAAAGAGCCGGATACTTTGTTTGGGCACGTGCGGGTGGGGGTAAAATTAACGGAGGGACTCTTTGTTTTGTGGTCAGTTTGTTTTGAGTAGCCAAGCAGTTTTGTCCTTCGAGTTCTTAACGATGGAGTGGATTTCTTATTAACTTGTTTAATTTTTTTTATTTTAAAAATCTGAAATTACTCTTAATTAATATTTGTTTATTAACTTTAATTAAATTATAAAGTAATTAATGATTATCGGAACTAAAAAGTATTATATTTAAATGGAGATTAAAAAATATTTATTATTTACATCACCCTATGTAATGAGTAAAGTTATTAAAATTACAGAAAAAAAGTTATTTAACAACTAAATTGGTATAATAGAAAATATGGAATTTTTCTTCATTATCAGTATAAATTTTCCAAGTAATTATTCATAGATGTTACTACAATTACTACAATTATAGATGTTACTACAATTATTTTAAAGTCTAAGAGATGAAATTGTAATTTAACTCCTTCAGGGAAGGGTCATTAAAATTTTCATGTTTTAGATAGTTTAAAATATTAATAATAAAATAAGATAATTAGATAATTTAAAATATTAATTTAAAATATTAATATTGAGTACAAAATATATAAATTATATTGTATATATATATAAATAATGAAAAATCGGTTTCCTTCTGCGATTCTATTTCTTGTTTTGTTCTACATATTGCCACAACTAATCTTAAGCCCAATATAAAATCAATAACTTCAAATATTCAGTCCCAGTCATCTCATTAATATTTGCTAATTTTGATTATTAATTTTTTTCTCAAAATTTAAATTGTGTTCTCTGTATAATTACCAAATAGTTTTCCTCTGTTATTCTATTTCAAGTTTGCCACCTTTTTAGCAGAAATCCTTTTTTTTTTTGTGATAAATTATTTCAGTCATATCTATAATGTTTGTATTTCATTCATTCATTTATTTATTGCACAATATGAGCCTGAATAAAATTAGTAAAGTAATGAATTATAATTCATGCGTATTGTTACAAAAAACCCTGTGTTTTCATGTTTTAAACATGTTTTAACATTCACATGCTGCTTAGGCCCTTGACATAATCCTTTTTCATATTTTGGTCTCTCATCCTGAAAACATTGTGCATTCCTTCTTTAAAAGGATCATTAAGGACAGTTACGGACAAGGGCATATATATATAAGGAGTCCAGGGACCTCGGGACCCTCCCAAAATTAGAAAAAATTACAGGTAATAAGTAATTATTATAGGGGATTTTCGTGACTAGGTATACCAAACACTGTTAGCCCCTGCTGATTCCATTACCCGAGCAATGCCGGGTACGGGAATGCTAGTTGTGATATAAGATTCGGTTACACAGTTTTTTTAATTACTTTCTTATTTTCCAAACTGATTTTTTTTATTAACAATACTTAGCTGCCAAGGTCATTTCCTACTCTTTGTAAAGTAATCAGCAAAGGAGTTTCGAGTAGCTTTGGCCCCTTCTCCTGATTTTCGAGGTGCTTTTTTCAAAGGGAAGAAGGAAGAATTTTTATCTAGTGAAGTCATCCCCAACGTCTTTTGCACTTCTTCGTTTTTTCCCCCAAGTATTCGCCACTTAAAAGCACATAAGCTGCAGCAGCACAAGCCTTTTCCTGGTCACTATCCGAAGCAAGCATTTCGTTCATTTTTATTCAAAGTTACCCTCTTAAGAAATATCGAACTCCGACCGAGAGCTCTGGAAACGATGCGAGAAGGGAAGCCGTTTTCTTCAGACGGCGGGTCGTGTGACAGGGTAGGCAGACGGGGGTGCTGTCACGAAGGGGAGGATGGCAGTTTTACGACCACATCTGTGAAGACTACAGGTCGTGTAACAGCGGCTTTAGACTTCCATGAGTTCGGAAAACACATTTCTGGAAATTGGCTGCCTGTCTGTGACAAAGATAAATAAATAAACGCTTTAAGCTAGATGTGAGAAAAAACACTTTGAGCTAAGGTGAAATTCGGTATACGGTCTTATGGCCTGGTTGGTTGAGCGTTGGACTCGTACTCCTTAGGTTACGAATTCGAAACTTACTGGCCAAAAGATTGGTGTGTGGCGGTTGGCGCTCGTAAATCTGTTCGTGGTCGCAAAGTCCTCCCTATCGAAAGTAATACCGCTGGAGGAATGGGTCAGAGGTGATCGTTCTCTGTTCCAGGTCTAAATCACGATATTAGATGCATGAATGAAATCCGCCCACTGAAAAGGGTTGTGACGTGTGTGTAGCTAAGTCGTATTCTTGACCCTAGATGGCGCTACTTGTAAAACGAAGAGACGCATTTCTAAAGCTTAAAATCTTTTGATCGTATCAGCGGGGGCTTGTCCACGGCAATTGCCATTAGTCAAACACACACCAAATTTGTAGATTTCTATCAAAGTTCGTGCCAATTCCCTTCAGAGGAAGTCTATATGTCTGGCAACATGATCATTACAAAACAAAAAGAGCTACAGAAATTTAACATTTATTATGTATATACTGCCAAATTTCGAGCTAAGTCCAATGAAGGATTGACTGTCTGTTGATCTGTTCTTTCAGAAACATGTAAACGCGAAGATTCCAAATCCCAATAATTTAAATATATTACATTTTATATGGGATTTTCTGATTATAAGTGTAGTTTTGTGTCCAATTTTGGTTCCAATCGGTTGGAAAAAACATGTCTAAAATACGAATTCGATTTTCGGATACCATACGCCAGGAATTAATCCCCAAACAACTCGCCAAGGAGAGATTCATAGAAAAAAATTCTTAATAAAGGTTAATATTTTGTTACTATTGTGCATCAATTTCATGCTAAAATATACGATAAAGTTTTAGAAAGACCCTTTCCGATGGTTAAAAGAAACGTATTAAAGGATTACTGTTAATGAAATTTTGTCTCATGTCATTAATAATATTTAATATTCTACTTTATCTTCATTTTTCCCCTTATGATCAGTATCTTCCAAACTTTCCAAAATAATAGTTTTTACTCATATCTTTTAATATGGAAATGCTTTAGCTAACAAATATAAATTTTCACCGTGAATCGGATGAAGCGGAAGTTTTGTGCCATTTTAAACTATTCAAAATGAAAAAAAAAAATCATGAAAAATACATTCAGATAAGGCAAACATTGTTTTGTCGGACGCGAAAAATATTTTGTTTAAAAGCTTTTTTAAATTTTTTGGAAAATATTTTGTTTTGAAGATCGCTAATTTTTAAAATTTTATTTGTTCAAATATTGATATGCAACTGCTGGGAGCTGTTGGATGACTGTCAAAAATAAGTAAGTACAATTGCTGTGCCAAAAACATAATGATTGCTAAAAAAAACAATCGTTTCTATTGTTATTTTAATTATTGCAATTTTAAGACATATGATGGAATGCGGAAGGAAACAGATGCCCTTGATATAATATGATTTTTCGCCCCCAATCGTTACCCCTGATTTAGTAAATATAGATAAATGTAAAATCATAGGCACATTTTTTTGCACCATGATTTTTTTTATTTTAAAAAAGGATGTAAACACATGAATGTTTCAATGACGGTCTAAAAATGTTCGAGTGTGATTTATCATTCCCCTCTTGGTCTATATGCCATTGATAACATCAGTTCCAATTCAGGACAAGCTGCATTAAGCTGTTGTTAAATCTTATTTAGAATTATAAAATACATATAAGATTCCTATATTTGTTTGAAAGGCAATATACAATATCACCTAATAAGCTAATGTATTTCGCTTAGCGTGCATACTCGCAAAGAAATTGTACTCACCCAGAACTGTCTATTAAAAACAAAGATTCTCCATTGGTGCTTCGAGCGTATAAATTTCGTGCAAATATGGCGAACGCACCTGGAATTAAAAAATAAATAAAATAAAAACGATGTACACATTTATATTTTAGGGAATCAATTTTCTCTTTCATTGGCATAAATCGGACTTCGTTACTCACTGGATGCTTCTCGCAGCTCAATTTTCAACGTCAGCTCTTCTCCTAAACCGACCGCCCTGGCATCTCGTCCGGTTCGATCAAGGACCCTCATCGCCACATTGGGAGGGGGTGCCGTATTCGTCACGACGGCAGTTAGTGCGGCTTTATTGTACGTTCTCCTATCATAATTGAGAATTCAGAGATTATTAATATGAAAATGCTTATAAAGGAATAAAAATATTCTTTAAGGTTATTAAAAATTACTCTTTAATAATGCAATCTTTTAAAACTTATTACAATTTAAAAGTCTATATTTCTTAAAATGGAACTTTTTCACTTAATAATTCTTATGGCAGTAGTGTTTTTGTGGTAAAATCTCTGATTTGGAACCAAATGACTATAAGCTCAAAATTCCTTCATGCACATGAAGCTGGTGTATTATATATGATGTCTTCCCCTGGTGTGGCGTGAAAGTTGGAAGTAATGTCAGATGAATTGCCTACTATTAATATCATTACAATACAATATAATGAAATCCATTCCCAATTAGCCCTTGTTTACTTCAAAAGAAGGACATTACCATAACTGAATTAAACTAACTAATTAATGAATTTGAAATTCAGTTCAAAGCCTTCACTAAATTAAGAACATTGAAAATTGAATAAATTATGTTTTTCGATTAATTACTCACTATTTAACAGAGCTTAAAATCGAAAAATATAAAATGTATGAAACTTATTATATCGGAAAATGTATGCAGAAAAAAATATACAAAGCATTAACACTTTGCTGACCGGTGACGAGTTAACTCGCTTTCCATGTCCAAACGTTGTTGACCGGTGACGAGTTAACTCGTCATTGCACTTGCATTATCTGTTTCAATTTATAACACCGAGGGCGATATAGAACATTGCAAAAACTTGGCTTATCGTGTTTAGTCTTGTCCGCCCTATAACAGAGAAATTATTTTTCCTAGTATTTAAAATTTTTATTAGAATTTTAGTAAAATTCCAAAAATTTCAACCATGGCAGAACATATCGGCGAAGAACATTTTGATGTTCCAATTCAACAAAATTCATTGGAGTTTTTTTAGAACGTTTTACTTTCATATTCAATTACAAAAAAGTAGCCGGTGACATGACATAGTCTCTGTGTAAAATTGCCGGTCACCAAAGTGTTAATATCAAAATTGATATTCAAACCTCGATATTTTTTAAAGACTCTTTAAAACTCTGTATCATGCTATAATAATAATTATTAAATAATAATATTTATTTTGTATAAATAATGCAATGATAATCAGACGTGGTATGATAATCATGTTTCATTAATAAATATTACTATTTGGCAACATATAATCTGCTTTTATAACAATAAAAATAGGATCTACTTACGCTACATCCACTCCAGCTCCACTTCCGCCTACACCTGGGCCTGCCATAGTGTACGTCCTTTCTTGCGTTTCGAAAGAGCACACCACTTTGATTGTCTTGTCGTGGTCTGTCATGATGACCGGATGTTGTTGGACCACCACTTCGTTGACGAACTGATCGCTTGTCTGCAGGAAAAGATTCGGAAATTTGTGAAGAATAGTAAAACAGAATGTTTCCGAATATCGGTAATTCATGTGTAAATATTTATGACAAAACAAAATTTGTTATTATCATTTAGTACTATTATAAGCAAAAATAATGAAATCTTTCCTTTTTTTTAATATTACGAATAGGAAATGTCAAATTGTGGCATTTAATGAAAGATTTTGTAATGTTCAAAAATATTTTTACAAATTAAAATAAATCATCTAATACAGTTTAAAATTGCTTCATTATTTTATATTTAATTCAGGAAAAAAAATGTCACGAGAAGGGAGGGGAAAAAAGGGTATTTAACAATGATACAATAAATTTTGTTTTACATGCATAATTGTAAAGCATGTTGTTGATGTTACTTTTAATGATTCTCTACATTCCGGACATTATATAATCCGAGAGTTTGTGGTACTTAATGTTAAATTATTATTCTTGTTGAAACAAGAGTAATAATTAATTAGAATAAGGGGGGACTAGCATTCCATTCTTTATAAGACTTCAATGTATTGAAACAAGTGGTCTGAACTTAGCCAAAAAATAATAACAAAATATAATAATCATTAAAAAAAATCATAATCCAAACGTGTTCTACTGTTTTAATTGTCAGCGTTTTACAAGTGCAAATGTTGCCTATTGTGGACCTTTTTATCCCCTTTATAGAGTTAAGAGTCACATAAGAATAATGCACAAGTTTGTAAATTTTAAAAAGAAATCATGCCTCTTTTTCCTTTCTCGTTTACTTCAATTATTTCTAAATTTGGCAGTAAAAAAAAAACTGATTCTATCAATTAATTAATTCTTCAAAAGAAAAAACCTGGCTATTATATATGAAGGTATCAATGGTTTATTCTAATTGATAATCAAAATAAACATCCATTGTATTTTCTTCAGTTCTTGCGAAGGTATTTCCATCAACTACCTACTCAAATAAAAAGTTTTCGTCTACTTAAAGGATAAGTTTGAAAATTAACATTTTTATAAATTTTTATTTGCATTATTTATTAATTTGATCCAATATAGACATCGAATATTATTTGTTACTTTTTTTAAAAGCTTAATCACGTTAGTTTTATTGCTATTAAAGTTGCCAAGAAACTTGTCGTCTTACTTCTGCTGTCGTGCCACATCTCGCTCCCATAGAGATTGCGAACTGAAGAGAAGTTTGTCCGGTTCCTACCACGAAGCATTGCGACGGGTTTCCTCTGGCATAAACTCGGCCATGGAAAGGGCTGTCGAAGTGAATGGTCAGCAACATGTCTTGCGGATTACACTGAACTGATACTGAAATGTAATTCGAGTTAGCGAGATAATTTCATTATAAATATAATAAAGAATGGATAAAATAAAGGCCATTTGTAGGAATAAATTGAAATGAACACAAAATGCATGAACATCATAACTCATGTTATATTTCAGCCTATAATAGTGTCAAACCATTTTTCAAAGAAGAAAATCTCAGTCAACTTTTCTCATTATCATCTCATAATCTTGTAAATTCTGTAAATTGTTTTGTTATTTTTTTTTCTTACTGTATATATTTTATTACTTAAAATAAAATTCCCGTAACATGCCCACCAAACCGTGAAGTGACGAGAATGGTCACAGATACGGGGGTATGAGACGGCGTTCTGTAGGAATTAATTCCAAAACTTTAAAAATTTAAAATAGGTAAATTTGAAAATATTTATTGATTACTTTAATATTTTAAAAAACAACAACAATAAAATTACTTTATGGATGCTATTACTTAAAGAGTATTTTTGAACAACTATTTTTACACTTTTAAATTCTGTCAATAATAGGATTTATAGTCTACAAGAATTAAACATTAAAATTAAAAACAAGTAAAATAAAAAATAATTTTTAAAAATCAATTCTTACTCTGGATTTTAGGAAAATTGTTATTTTAGTTACTTTTTATTAACGAATTGCAATTTTTGTTTTCGTGTTCCACTTTACAACGGAAGGAGGGGTGCAGTAGTTTCTGAGGGTATGGACCACTGAGCACCCGAATAACGATCATTTTTGACTCAGTACCCCCAGTGGTATATCTCCTGACAAAGAAAACTTTGCGAACAGATTCGAACGCTCAGCAAAAAGGGATGCGAATCCAACGCCCTACTAACCAGGCTATCCCGACTTGGCAGTTGCAGCTACTATAAAGAATCATTATAAAGACGAGAAAGTTCGTTTTTAATTAATAAATAAAAAATTAATGAATTAACATTCGAGAAAACTGTATTAACGTCGAATGTCATCCATTTCAAGTTAAATAAAATTTACTTGAACTAGATTGGATGAATAGAATGTATTTTATTAAGGACTGAAAATTTGAACAAGATATATATAGGGAAAGTGTGAGCTAATAGTAGGAATTGAATAAAAAGTGCCCCAATGAAAAAAAATCAACTCTGAAATTCGGTGATATTACAGCATTCTACAAAATTTCGATTTTAATGTATTTCTAATAACAATAGTGAAATTATTTCAAATTTGTAGTTAAAAAATTATGTTTTTAGATCTTAGGCTTACTTTACAGTATGGCAAGTCTATAAAACTTTATTTATCAGTCAGTAAGCTGATCATCAACAACCAATGAAAATATATAAATAGGATGTTCAATTAAAACTAAGAAGTTTTCAATCATCAATAAAATAATTTTTATTCATGCACTCAAGTTCAAGTAAATTTCTTTAAACTTGCAGTAAATGACTTTCGATGTTATAACAGTTTTTTTTCAGATATTAATTAATTCATTTTTTATTAATTAATTAAAAACTAACTTTCTCGACAAAAATCTCCGTTTCCCCATTGTCAAATAAGTAACGAATTCAGTCCCCCCCTATAATGATGTTAGGCTTAAAATGCTTTCGGCCGGTTATTTCTGTTTAATTTCTTCGTGTTTGATGCATTTAAAACTAAAAGTTGTAAATCAATCACTTTTTCGATTATTCATTTTGAAGTATTTTCGAATCAAAATAATACAAAATAAACAAAATTAAAAATTTCTAATCTGTATTGCGTTACCTCAACTGGCGTAGAAAATTTGCGCATTTACGTTGTCTCAACTAGCTTTGAAAATTCAACGCCAATTGAGTGTGTTCTGATTCTGTTCTGATTTGTTTTCAACGGATAGAAACTTGATTTTGTTTTAGGTAGGTGTAATTTTTTGATTAATTATTTATACCATTTATAATTATTTAATAAAAAGTAGCTAAAATGAAAATTTTCTTTGTTGACCTAAGTAGGAATCGACAATTTTTTAAATATTACTTGCTAATCACTAACCTTGCTCGCAACTGCCCTTTTCACTGTATAAAGAGTTCCTTCGCGGCTGAAGTGCGTTTACGCCTTGCGGTAAGCTGGATATGTCCTCGCTGCTCAAAGCGCAGTCCTTCGCCACTATTTCGTAGTTGACCGATCGACAGACGAAGCTCCGTTCGGTATCGCACTGCCTCTGACAGTCTTTCAGGTTGTAGGCTCTGGTGAGGCGATCCAGCTGGGGCAGAAACCGGTCGGGAAATTCTCGGTACTGGCATGTGGGGGATTCTATAAGAGGGGGAAAGCTCTTTATCATAAAAACAACAACAACCCCTGAATGAAAGAATCTATAAAATACTATATTCTGTTGATTCTTAAGTAAATTATTTCATTAAAAATATATCTTACATGAATTGATAATCTTATTATGAGGTTACTGACATATTCTCAATGATAATTTCATTGATTAATTTATCATAAAAAACTAGAATGAAAGAATCTATAAAATAGTACATTCTGTTGTTCTCTTATGTCATAAGTCTCAGTCATAAAGCAGACTCTCCGATCAGCCACGTAGGCACACGGATTAACCATAGAAATTGAATGACCGGACCACCACAATAGCCATTAGCGGAACTGTGTTTGAGTCCTAATGCCCATCACCGGCCACGGTACAACCCTCTCCGAAGGAAGTACGTTCCGTCATCGATGGGAGGGGACTAATCCCCAACTATTAATATACCCACCTGGTGGAGATATCCAACCACCATACCGGATCATCTGATCCCCAATTACGAGGTGCCCACCGGGGGGTTGATCTCTTATGTAAAATAGCTCATTATATATATATATATATATATATATATA
>JAOUZG010004491.1:3253622-3304771 GCA_026289955.1 Argiope argentata | reverse complement strand
GTGTAGGTAGCTAAGTCTCTTGGCCCTAGTTGGCGCTACTTCATAAACAAGAGACACTCCTTTCGGCTTAAATCTGCTGCTGTATCAGCGGCGGGCTTGTCCGTAGGCAAGTACCACAAGTAGCAACAACATCACATTTAAACAAAAAAAAAAGCAGTAATATAATTTCAAAAAAATAATGATTATCTTAAATTTAAAAATAAATAAATAAATGCAGTATAAATAATTACCTAGTTGGAAAAGTTGCCGCCGTGCCTTTGGTTGTAGCGTGGTCATCGGGAGGATGGACTGTAGGCTGCTGCCTGCTGTCGGTGATGGATATTTTGCAGTTTTTGCCGGAGAAGGTGGCGCCCTTCCGATAAGTCAGTCCGATTCCCTGCCCCGTGAATCTGCTTTCGGCACTCAGCATGCACACGCTGCCGTGGGCGCCCCTGTCCCAGTAAGTGTAACTCCGGCAGTTGAACTCCCTCTCCCTGTTGCATTCCCTCTCGCAGTGAAGAGTGGACAGCGTGTCCGGCAGCGACTTGGTCACGTAGATCATGGCCAGATCTTCCTCGGACTTTTGATAGGGACAGAATGAAGTTTCTGAGGAAGAGAAGGTAATGTTATCAAAGGAAAGTCCTGATATGTAACTGAAAAACAGCGGATAAATTTGACAAAATTTACTAAGGCATATTTTTTAAAAAGCATATATTCTTAATCAATTTCTGACAAATGCAATGTCAATACTTGTTATTCACTCTTATACCAATAAAAATGTAATTAACTTTACATCTATGTTGGCTTTTATAAAAAAATTCTTTGAATAGGTGTCTATTTATATTTATAATTTTAATTAAATTAAGAAATAGCCAGTGGAAGTTTTGATAAAAGTAAAAAATGAAATTTTCGTTCGTAAATTTCAAGTTATCATGTGAAAACATTATTATTTTTTAAGTTATTATTTATCTTACTTAATTTAAGTAATTAGCCAGCTTAAACCAGTTTGAAACTATCAAGAGACTTCTCTCTCTCTCTCTCCACACGCACGCACGCACACACACACACACATCATCTTCAATTTTTCTAGATGGCAAACAAAATTTTGGAGCTCGACCGATTTTGAGATTATTTAAATAACAGCTATGATGCCATAATTCTACATCAACTTTTTAAAAACGCATCTGCTGTCAAAGAAGCATACATAATAATGATGCAATACTGATGAAAGCAGGTAAAAGAATTTTTTGCTCGTAAATTTCGGAGGCACCAAAACGTCCTAAACAAAACAACATCATGTTCTCAGATGATAAAAACCCCAATCATTTTTTAGTTTATGTCCTTTTTTTCCCTAAAACTATTAATTTTAAAAGCTAATTTTTAATCTGTATTTCAGGAAATAATGCCATAATGCAAAAAAATAAATTTATTAATATAGCGGATTTTCGACAGAAAAAAATGCGTTTCAAGTAGTAAATAAATAAATGTATAAAACTGTAAGAATGCTTGAATAGAAATTTTACTTTCTATTTGAGAAATTTTTTATTCAAGTATTCTATAGACATTCTATTACATATAGTCTTATTTGAAAATATATGTAAGAATTGAACTATATGACAAAAAACATTATTATATACATTTATTTCATAAACTTGTGAAATCAATGCCACTAGAACTTTACTCACATGATACTTTTTTTAATTTATCGCATATAGATTAAGCTATGGTAATAAAAAAATTAAAAACAAATTATTTAATAATTCTATTTATGAGAATTATAAATAATGGCATCAAGAACATTTAATTTTTCCTTTCTGCTCAGAGGAAAAGTAAAATTTCTTAAAGAATTTCAGAAAACATAATTCCTGAATAACTTGTTTTCAAAATTAATCAGACCTGGAGAAAAAAATATAAAATGGTCATTCCCTTATTTGTTGAATGCAAATCAAATTAATCATTAAGCTGTGGCAACAACTGAGCAATTAATAATTGTAGAATTTAGAATATTTTTTATACATGATATGAATTTACAGAATTTCATTTTAGTTTCTAAACAAAGAAATTCCTTTACAGAAATTAATCTTTTCCCCATTAGCTATCGCTAACCTGAGTTCTAAACGTTTTATTTATAATTTCTTCATTGAAAGTTTGTTCTTTGCATTTCACAGGTTTTTAAACAAAATAGATTGGGGGAAAACAAATTGAAATATTTCAAATAAATTAATTTGCAATTTTTTAAAAAATAACTATATTTACATGATTTAGTTTGTGATTTTTGTATATTCATAATTAATGTAATCCTTTGGAAAATATTTCTTCAATGTAACAAGAAATATATATTTTTTATTTGTAAAGTGCTATTAACCCCTTAACCGGTTTATTTTCTTTACTATCTAATAAGATGACACCTTCTATTTTGGGAATATTTTCTTATTTTGATTCAAATGGAAATCCATGGAATACTTGGCTTATCTACGTATTCGAAGTCATTTTACTATTGAATTATAAATGTTATGAATGATTTTTTTTTGTTTACAACTATCAAAATTCGATAAATCGATGTACATACGGCATACGGACAAACCGGTTATGAAGTTAAATGAATTTATATGCTGTACAATAACGTTACAAGTATTATGTAATGACCTACAAAGTTTGAAAACTTACCGACAAGGCACTGATTCTCAAAATAGTCGACTCGACTGGCATCCACTAACTGGGCTTTCTCGGCATTCCGGTCATCGCCGAAAATTTGGCATTCTCTTCTGAGGTGAAAATAGTTGGCGGATCTGCAAACGTACTTTCTGGTTTCAAGGCAGAATTGCTGACATTGCTCCAGGCTGACCACGCGAACAACATCTATAGGAGTGAGTCCTTGTAGCTCATGATCCATGATTCGCTCATAAACCCATAGATTGGAACAGCCAACGTATGCTGTTGGAAAAGTGTGAGGAGTTAAGAACATATTTATATTAGTTTAATTTTAATGCTATAATATATTTTTTAAGTGGTTCAGTGTCGGTAAAAAGGAAATATTAATATATTACAATGTTCTTACGCATATAATACGAAATTTTTTTGAGATTGACCATGGTCAAGGTATATATAAAGAAATAAGTTAGTAATTTATTGCTTAATCGAAATGTTAAGTCAGTAAAGTTTCTTCGAAAATATTTGGGGAAAAGACCGCCCATTATATACAATAAATCCATTTGTTAAAGAAATTTCTGTCTTTGTAAAATAAAATGTCAACCAATCTTTGCTATTGGATAGGAGTAAAGATACTTGAAAATATTTATTAGTTTTATTTTTATTGATTATTTAATTTACATTAGAAAATTTTACTAAACAATAATTAATGGTTGTTAGAAAAACTTTTGATAGCTTTTTAAAAAAATGTTTTTGAATTTTTATGCTTGAAATTTCAGTGGAGCAATTATGCAGTACTATTGTTATTTTTAGTGAAACATTGCAGTAAAAGATCTTTTTTTTTATTTTTTGATAATAATTAATGCCAGTACAACAACAAAACTGATTTAACATAAAAGTTGTGAGCAAATATTTTCATATTTTGGAATCAAGATTTTTTTTTTTAAATTCTTAAATTATTTAGTCAGTTAATGTTAATATGTAAAAATAGGGAACAAATGTACAATTATGAAATTTTTTTATATTGAGATATTAAAAATATTTTTCATGATTGATTGTTTATTGTATATTTTAACAAATGCTTAATTTAAATTATACTTTAATTACAAGAATATTCAATCAACATTTAGAGCAGCGATCGCTTAAAACTTATTTTTTTATCCCTGTTTTCAAAAATTAGGAGGCATAAGCAAACTTCACTAAACGTTTACTTTAAGATTTCATGATTCACTCTAAAAAAATTACATTCCCCCCCCCCTGAATATCTATTTCCGACTGCTTAATCCTTTATTTACCGAATTATTTAATAAACAATATTTCAACTTAACTTTTACGCCAGTAGTTAAGCTTTCTTGCAGAATAATCCCAGGGAATCCAAGAACTTTTTAATTAATTGAAATATCTTAACTAATTCAATTAATAATTAAATATTTCTAATTTCTACTTTTAGCTCATATTAACTACTTGCTATCTGGGTTAAATTCCCCGTGTTATTTTGAATAGAATAAAAAATGGTCATATGATGAAGATGCAAGCTAGTTTTAAATGGCACTTTTAAGTGCAGTTTGTAAATAAAGGGTTAAACAACCCTTTTACTTCCGCGTAGTAAAAATTGAGCCGATTACTCACCCGGAACACAAAGCCCCCCGAAAAACGTCTTTCCGATAGAAGCTCTGAAATCTGCCGGATGTATACTGGGAGGGTCCTGCACGCTGCTGCACTCGAATCTCTGATGATCCAGAACGAAAGAGCGACAGTCGGACAACGCCTGACATCGCCGGACGCATTCGGCTGTGATGCCCGGCGTTGAACTGTCACCCCGGTACAGAAGGGTAGACGTCACCCCGAAGGGCTCGTAACCGGTCAGTTTCTCGAAAATGAGGCGCTCTGTTGGAGAACACTCGGGCCCTGCAACAAAGAAAAAAAGAAAAACAATCATTAAGGACAGTTCGAATTTCTGACAATAAACTGTTGTGCCAGGAAGTGTGAAATTTCTCTTTTTTTTTTTCTTCTTTTGGCGATTTTGTGAATTCAATAAAGAAAAGAATTATGGCTTCAATATACTGCCGGATGTATAATATAATATTTATTTATTTGATTGAGTTGCCGGCTTGCTGGCACAGAGGTAGCGCGTCTTCCTCGTGTTATATGAGTCCCGGTTCGGGCATGGTTGTTCTGTTTTCTATTTGTGAGATGTGTGAATGTGCCCCCCCCCTGTAAAAAAGGGGCTGTGCAAGCGTGTGGGTGTGTTTTCCATCCTCATATGAACTAGGAGTCAGACTTCTGCCTTCGGGTGCTCAGGGCTCCATACCCTCAGAAGCTACTGCATCCCTCTTTCCGTGGTAAAAAGCGGACTCGACATAATCATTTGATTGGGTTGATCAGATAAAGTAGAATTTTATTCCAAATAAAATTCTACTTTATGTATTTAACTTATGTGCAACTTTTGTATTGGTTTAGTTCTCTATAATATCACAAGAATTTTTCTTTCTGATATTAGTATGAAGAGAGAAATGTCCATTCAAAAATCTGGTGGAATTTCCATAAATTTTCTAAATTAAATTGAAAGAAAGCATGCTTTTGAAACATAATATATACCAGATGTACGAATCTAAAGGATATGTAATATTTTATAACATTTAATTATCTTTTATTACTTTCGAAGAATATTTAAACTAAGAAACGAAGTTTGATGCACTGAAAAACTCTATGTGCGTAAAATTTGATATTTGGCAAAAATTATTTGACCAAATACTATACGTATATTCATTATAATACAAAATTAATTAGAATACTAATTTTAGAAGGAAGGTGTTTTTTTTTTTTGTGTGTGTGTGTAGATGCTATACTTCAGTTTTGTTTATCCAACCCCTCATCCTCTCGCTTAATCTGAAAACTCATTTCTTATAGAAACTTGTGAGTTATTTCTTTACGAACACAATAGATACATAGTTTTTTTTCTTTTAAGTAAAGATATCTTTCTGTTTTCCCAATGGGAAGTCATCCTTATTTCGGTCTGAAACACAGATAATTAATGTTATTTTCTTGCATAAGAACTTAGCATCTGATTGTTGATAACTTGATTTTAAAATGTTCGATATTCTTTTGTATGTGTTTACTTTTAGTTTGAAATAGCCCTTTTTAACGATCAGCTGATTTGCTAGAGATATTCCTTATATATAATTCCGTTATGACATATCGTGTCTATGATGCACCCACATTGTCAAACACTAAAGCAGCGTTATTTTAATTGATAAACATACGTTCTCGTCATCATGTACATGAACCATTCAGATAAAGTCTAGTCCCACGACATCATAGTGCTTATTAAGAATGTAAATGGGAGTTTTATCTATCATCAAAGAAGTATCATAATTTCACTTTCTTATAATTTCAGCAAACTATATAATTTTTTTTTAAATATCAGCGATCTTTCTTTTTATACGTGATTAAATGATTGACGAAATTATAGTAATAGGTTTGAGTTTTAAGACATCAATGTAATTTATCGTTAGAAATTCAACACAAAATATTTTTGAGAAATACCAAAATTCCTGAAAAATTTGTATTATTATTAAATTGATACCATCAAAGAGACTTTAAGGATACCAATAAAAATCCTTTTTTAAAAATTAAAACAAAATTTAAAAAAATTCGAAACGTTGTAAAATTTGATTTTGTGCATTATTTTCGGAATATCTCCAAGAAATGCCAAAATTTCGCTTATTTTTAATTAATGAACATAAAAGTTAAAATTTTAAATAATCTTTCCGAAGTGTACGTGCTATTCTTCGAGGTGTAAGGCATGCACCAAATTTGATAGTTATAGGACAAACGGTCTGCCCCTAGATCACCAATAGAACTCATATTGACGCGCATGCGCATTATTATTAGAGGTTATATAAAACATATATAAGCGTGTGTTACAATGATTGTTGCCGTTCAAATTTTTTTCCGTTAAAGGCAAGATTGTACGTGTGTGAGTTGAATACGCCACGTGATCGGACTGTTTAAAAATCAAGATTTGGTATAGTGTTTACATAGTTAATATTCTCAATGCAAATTTAATTAGGTTGAACAAATGTTTTTAAAAGTTTCATTATCTTGAAATTTTTAGTTTGTAATTCAGCTCTAATGATGCAAACGTCAATTTTAGCCATGACATCTTGAATTTATCGCACCTTACAATTAAATTTTCTTAAGTTCTTTTGTTTAGTTTTTCATTAAAAAAAGTTGAAAATAATTTTTTCTATCATAAAATTGCACCATTTTTTTTTGTATAATACTTTGCTACAGATGAATATTTGATCGCTTTAATTTAAGATTCCTCAAAACAAAAGCAATGAAAAGAAATAAATACCCAATCTGAACTTATCAAAAGAAATTTGATTGAAAGAATTATTTCATTCTTGCTCGTTCCATTGTATTTTGGGATACATCTCTTTGCTGGCAAAAACAGTCCAGTTTACGATCAAAGCTTTGCCTACTTTTTATAAAATCAATTATTAACCACGCTTGTTTTGTTAATTTTTTGCGTTCTACTTGTCATTGAAAACGCCCGTCGTAATTAAATCCATTCCTGTAAATTAGGAACATAGGTCATTACAATAGACGCAAACTAGTTAGAATTCTGCTTCCGATGTAGGAAGTCCACTTCTACGTGACTACAGAAACATCCTGTTTTCGTGGCGCGTAAACAAAAGCTATGCAAGCTACCATCAACCTCCGCGTACTTACAACAGACGAATGATTTAATTCTGTTGCTGGAAATATTTAAATTTAAATTTAGTTTTTGATTAGTTTCAATCGTTTTATTTAACTGTTTTTTTTAAAGAAATGCACTACTATCTGAATTCTTAATTAATTAAGCTAAACAAATATATTTTAGATTTGAAAATATCTGTGACGTATATCTAATAATTTAGAAGTGCTCCTAATCAAATATCTGTGATACTGACCTATTTTATCTGTGCTTGTAAATATTTGTAGTTGGCCTTATATAGAATACTACTTTAATTCTGGATTTTATCTTTCGGATTTCACTGACGAAAATATAATACAGCACATTATTATTTCTGAGGAATTTTTTTTTTGTTGTTTTATAGTTTTTCATACAATTGATAACTTCTGACAGTCAATAATATAAATTTTAATGAGAAACTTAAAATGAAATTCTAATCTCATTCTCAACATCGCATTTGATTCAAAAACTGACTGCTGCTTTAATAATTTCTGATTTTTATTGATCGAGTTTTTATGAAAGTTTAGCTTGATGTTTTACTCTTAACATATTTTTTATTTTCCTGCTTGCAAATTAAAGAATAAAGTAAAACTATTTTCTTCGTCCAAAACTTCAATCTCATGATTTTAAAGGAATATTAAATTTTTTAAACTTTCTTAAAACAATAAAAAAAGAGAACTTTTTAGAATTAGGGACTAGGATTATTTTCCAAAAAAGGCTTCAACTAGATAAATGAAATTCGACACAAGGTTTTATCAGTCGAAGTGTTAATGGATCATATTCAGAATACAATCCATCAAGGGATTAAGGGATTATTGGTAGGTATGTTTATTCTATATATCAATAAGCTCGTTAGGTTCCATTTGTAAATTTTATTTGGAGATATTAAAAAAAAAATATTATAGATCTGTGTCTACTTTTGGACTAAATCCGATGACTTGTTGGATGTCTGTTTTTTTGTGTTTATTATCGAATGATAACTTCTAAAAAAACAAGAAAGGTAGATAGAATGTGTTATGTAGTATACACATCAAAACTATTGATACAATATGCGAAATTTTAGAATCAATTGATTAACAGGAAGGAATTCAAAAGTAAAGGTGAGGGAATTGCATTCTCATTGGTTACTTCTGTTGTTTTTATTAATGGCACTTGCCATGGACAATCTTCGTTGAGATCAACGAGTTTTAAGCCGAAAGGAGTATCTCTTGCTTTGAAGTAGAACCAACTAGGGCCGAGAGTAAGGCTTAGGTACTCACTCATCACAGTCGCTTGCGAAGTCCCTTTTTACAGGGAAGTACAATCATGCACCTCACAGATAGAACAACCATGCCCGAACCGGGGCTCCAATCCAGGATGTACAGCTCCCGGGGAAGACGTGCTACCCCTGTACCAGGATGAAGGCTTTGGCTACTTCTACAGTAAGCCTTTAATCAATGATATAAACACTATTCAAAAACTTTTATCTAAAAAGCTCTATTTCTCAAATAATCTGCGTTATAAATCTAAAAGAAGCTGATTTAGATCTTTCGATTTCTGTAGATTGCGCATTCTGTTGCAGACAAGCTTGAGGCGAAAATTGATTAAAATTTCTACAAAGCAGAGTTTTGAATCTAGATTTACTAAATCGGGCTAGTAATGGTTTCTTGAACAGCACATACTGTTTAATATTTTATTGATTTAAGAAATTATTTTTCAAAACTTTTATTAGTATTTTATTTAAAAATTAATTGATACGTTACAATTTTTTTCGATAATAACTGAGTGTATTATTGCGAAAAACCCATTTGTTAAATCCCTTTAAAATTCAGAAAATTATGTTTTCAGTGACTTCCATTTTATTTATGTATATATTTTTTCTATTTTTTTAGATATTTTTATATGTATTTCATAAAGAGACATTTCATTTTTTTAGTTACAAGACTAATAATCTCGTGCAATGCGACAATATTATATTGTCATGTGTATTTTAAAAAATAATGTAAGCATAGACGAAAAACGTCTCAAGCATTATCATGTTTTGATTTTTCGGTACTTTAATATTCTTTCTCTCAGAATCCATTCGCTTCAGAGTCTCTAATATCCTTAAAAAATTTCACTTCTAGAAAATGTGCTGTAAGTTTCAAAACTAAATTAGTGTGGCAGGTTTTGTTATGTGAACATTCATTTAGCATCTGAGGCAGCTAATTTTATCTGGTTTTAGGGTGCAGTTTGACATACCGATTATTCAAACTGGCATGAATCAATTATTGACATACATAACTGATGAAATTTCAATATTCTGTGTTTTCATATCAATAGGTAATTATTAAAAATGGTTTACTATTTATAAATTGTGCCCCGAAAATTCGAGATACTTTGTGGATGGTGCAAAAATCGTGTAAACAGATCTATTGAACATAACTTTGGATCCACAAATACCAAATTTTAGGTAGGATTTATAAATCTTTTGTGTTGTGTGGTCATTAAAAATGATTTTTATAAATTTTCGTTAGAATTTAACTTGATAATGCTTAGATACTGGTAAAATGTCTGCATCATATAGCTTGCACGGTCAAAATCTCCGAAAAAAAAAGATTTTTGAATCTTGAGTTACCAAATATAGTAAATAGTTACTATTTGGGTTGAAAGTGTTCACTTTAAAGTATTCAATGAGCTTTTAAAAAATTAATTAGGTTTTTTAAAATTAAAATTTATTCGAAATTCATCCACGATATCTTTAGAACATATTCCTTACTATTCAAAAACCACTTTTACACTAACTTTCGAATCAATCAGTTTATTTTTTCTGTGATTTTTAATTTTATTACTATATAATTTTAATACTTTTAAAAAAAAATATTTCGTGTTATTTTGCCCCAATACTTTTCATTGTTTTAGTTATTATATTTATACTAGTAGCGATGACATTAAAAACTTTTTTTTTTAGTTTTGATTTGGGTAGAAAGTGTTCATTTTTAAAGAATTCAATTAGCTTTTAAAAACTAAATTAGATTTTTTAAATTAAAATTTATTCGAAATTTCTCCTCGTTATCATTAGAACATATTACTTACTATTCAAAAACCACTTTTACACTACCTTTCGAATTAATCAGTTAATTTTTTCCGTGATTTTAATTTTATTATTATACAATTTTCCCTTAATTTTAATACATTAAAAAGAATTTCGAGTTATTTTGCCACAACATTTTTCATTGTTTTAGTTACCGTATTTATACTAGTAGCGATGACATTAAAAACGTTTTTTTTAAGTTGTTGATCGTAAAGACTGCTGCATTATTAAAACCCAATTTTAGAAATAAAATTACGAAAGAATAGTATTTATCCTAATTACCGTACTACTAGTATCGTTTGAAACTAGAGGTTCGAACTTACTTGATGGTTCTTGCGGCTGATAGGGTGGTCTTGTTTTCAGTGTTGTTTCCTTTTCCTGGAACTGAGGCTGAGTGTTGCTGGAAAGCCCCAGTGTCGGTACGGATACGGATGACGTCACCGTTAACTCTGGTATCGTCGTGTCTGTGGGCAGGGAATCGCTGGTGGTGGCTTGTGGGCACATGCGCTCATAGTAGATGATGCCGGGTCTTCTTTGGATCGCAGCAGATCCCCCGCTGGCTTTATCGTCCCCACTCAGGAAACACTGCAAGGCACTGGAGTAGTAGGAGAAAGATCGACAAGAAAACCGAGTCAGTTCGTTGCACAACTCCCTGCAGGATTCCAGTGTCGAAACACCTTCGGTTTGTATTATGTTTGCGTAAGTTGGATAAGCATCTTCGGTTTCGACGTAAGGACAGCTTGTATCCACTGTAAAAACGAGGAGGAAAAAAAAGCATTTGTCAATGACTAGTTGATATACTTGGCATTACTCTGGATTAAAATTCTTTCACGTATAATATTTTTTATGAAAAAATAATATTGTAATAAATTTTGTGAGACACAAAAATCATTTATCGTTTGCTTTTAATAATAATTAAAATTTCCCTTGAGTCAGACTATTTTTAAAAACCATTGATAGTTCATTTTTTTCCATTTTATTAACCCTTTGCCCTCCGATGGTGCCTCTGACTCACTATTCAAGATTGTGCATCATTTTCAGGTTTTATTTATTTATTTTCCAAATTTAATTGTTAAAAACGCCTACATAATGGTTAAGAGATGTATATTAATTTTTCAAAGAAATTCGACTTAAAAGAAGTATGCATATTTATTTTTCATAGCAATAAACAAATCTTTGTATTAGGTGAATAATTTTGCATCTAATTATTCTTCGGAATGAAAAGGGTTAATATTTGTTGTATTAATATTGAAAATTTTGTTCACAAATGCTGAATTATATAAAAGGTAATCTTTGTGTGATGGATTTAAGCTTAGTTATAAGCATAATTCAATCACTACTTTAAGGTCAATAAACATATTACAAAAGATATATTAAAACAAAAAAGAAATTTAGAAAATTAGTGATAGAGTTGTTTAAAGTGCAAAAAAAGGCAAAATTTTGATAAATGTACAAAATTTGGTTAAATTCAGTCTTGTTGTTTAGAAGTAGATTTAAAACACTCAGGTATATATACATCCACAATCACTTTCATTTATATTAAGATTGTGACAATCAATAAAGTCTAAGTACTAAAATTTGCTCAAGTATTTTAATGAGATGATACTTTTGTCTGCATTGCATTCGGATATTTGGAATTCATTGAATAAGTTTGTAAGCCTAATAATCATACTCCTATATTGAATAATTTTAAATAATATAAGCAGAACTTTACATGTAAGAAGAAAAGTCTTTGAGATAACCCTAAATTTACCATGTTTTTTTAACTAAACATTTAATATCTTTTCTCATTTTATCGATCAAATTTAAATCAAGTATAAAATAATTTTATTAGTTTACATTATATTAAGATTATTGCATACATTCTACAGCGAGAACTGACTTAATCTTTTTTAATTAAACCAAATGACCTTAGAGAAGCGCATGAACATAAATAAAAAATGCAGTCGAAATTTGAGTTCTAAGAAGAAATCAAGCATGACCTTACCCGGTAAGCAGCTGTTTTCTAAATAACTGACTCTGGCATCTTCGCTTCTATAATATTTCATGGGCTCCGTTCTTCTGTCTGCTGGAGACAGCTTGCATTCGCCGCTCTCTTCGTTGTAACGCGCAGACCTACAGACGAACTCCCGCTCAGAGAGGCAAAACTGAATGCAGCTTGTTCGCGTTTCAACTTTGCTAATGGTTTTCTGGTAAAGACTGTCAGACAGCTCGTATCCCAAAGCACGTTCGAACGCCCAGGCCTTATCTGAGCACGCTTGAGCTTCTGGACCTGTGGTCGAAAAATGAACAATAGAAACATGAGCAATACTTAATATATATAAAAAGTAGAAATTTTCATTTATAGGATTTATTTATTGTTGACAAATATAAAACAATTGTTTTACGAATTATTGTAAAGATTTTAAATGGTGTAGAATTTTAATTTTTTCGTTTTGTATTGAATAAAAAGAAATGTTAAATTGATTTTTTGGAAGATTGTAATTATATGTTAATTATTGATTTTAGTTGCCACTAAGTATTAAATATTTGAGGGACAATGTTCTTAAAAATCTTACTATATTAGGAATTAATTAAATATGTACTTACTAAATAGTTTAATTATAATAATTAAATTGCTTTTACAATCGGAAAAATTATTAATTTTTTTTGATTGGGAAAGTTAGGATAATTTAAATAGAATGTTAAAAAAATAGGAAAAGTTTAAGTTAAAATAATGCAGCGAGAACAGATAATCATCAAACGAAAGTAATGGATTAAAACTTTTTCTTAATGAAAAATACCTTTAGAATTTACATAAACAAAGGCGAAAGAAATAGAGTTTTCAATACAAATTAGTAGGAAAAAAAAATACTTTCACTAAAAATAATTTGAATAATACGTGATTATACTCATATTTAATTTATATTTAAAACTAGCTGGAAACTAGTATTGCTCGAAATAAGACATTTTCAAGTTTAAATTTTAAGGATATTGTATATTTCCACGATATTGTTGATAGCCTGGATGCCATGCAATATTGTTGGATAAAACCAGATTCTTTGTAACTTTTTTTGTTGGCTTTTCACTCATTTTGTCGTGTGTTGACTTATTACTCAGTCTGTTGCAAGAATCTATATCCCTCTATTTTTTCTTTTTTACTTTTGAGCTTTAAACTAACTGGCATAAATCTAGCAACATTTGGTATTCCATTTACCCTTCCCATTTCCTTCACGATTTCGACCCAAATAGAAATTCCTATATTAACATGACCCGTATAGCTCTATTCCTTTTGGCATTTCTATATTTCTTCGTTTCCCTTCTATTTCCGCTTTCTGAGGTAATAATTGGAAGGAACAAAGTTGAATATCTTACACACTGATTATGAGACAGCGCACTGACGTCATTGAATTGCCATTGATACATATTAAAAGATGAGCATGTTACAAAAAAAGTAAAAATTAACTTTATTCCTTCCATTAACACTCGAGAATTCAATATTTTTATCATTATTTTAAAAAGGAAACAATTGTAATAGAATATATTTGATGAAGCAGCAAAAATCGATTTGAATTTAGTTATAATTTAGTTAAAAATTTTTACGAATAATGTTTAAAATAAATTTTTAAAAAATTGCAAAGGTCAGTGAAAAATATTTTTTAATGAGTAAAAAAATGTATATCTAGTTGGCTATAAAATTGTTTTAAAATTGTATGATTAAATTTGCTCTAAAAAAGGAACTTTGTTTGTGTTTCAATGTACACTCAATGTAATAATAAATTATTTCTGTGCGATAACCGAATCGAAAACCAAAGGCGAAAAGCTGAACAGATACGCCGAAATGTGGCTAAAGTTATCTTGTTTTTTAAAAAACAGTTAATGCTGAGAGTTGGAAATAGCTCAGATGCCTTAAAAATGGACTCCAGAATAACATCTGCAAATTTCATGTCATTATTGTCCACCGTTCCTATGGCATTCTTGTTTATCACAAGAATGCCATAGGGACGGTCTATGTTGGGTAGGTCTATGTATTTTATACTGTATATTATAGATGTGTATATAAAATCAAGCAAGGAGAGCTTACCTTGCAAGCAGATTTTCTCAAAGTAACTCTCCCCATCTCTGGCAATGAGCTCTTGAGTCCTGCCGTTGGAATTCCTGTCCAGTCGGTCGCATCTCATGTTGTGGTAATGATCGCTGAACGCGGGGCATTCCGTGCCGTCTTCCAGACAGATCTGAGCGCATTCCAGAGTGTTGCCCAGGGCTCCGGGCTTGCTCACTTTCATCATTGTCCCTTGGGCCGATCGGAGGAGAACTCCCGTCATCTTCTCAAAAGTCATCACACCGTTGTCGCATTGCTCTGAAGAAGATTAAAGAAAAATTAAAATACCTTTTGAAGACTCAGGAAGAACAAGTAGGGGCTTTTTTTAATTGAAAAAATAACTGTATATTAAGATTTTTTTTG
This sequence comes from Argiope argentata, assembly GCA_026289955.1. Classification (NCBI taxonomy): domain Eukaryota; kingdom Metazoa; phylum Arthropoda; class Arachnida; order Araneae; family Araneidae; genus Argiope; species Argiope argentata. The sequence continues at coordinate 3,289,906 of JAOUZG010004491.1, read as the reverse complement.
TAACTTAAATGTTTTAAAACTGTAAGAGAAATTATATCGGAAAAAGAATCTTCAACTAGTAAAATTCTTAAGAACGACGTTCAATACTTAACAATCTTGTAACACTTTGTTCCAAGAGATTCAATTTCAATGAATTTTTTTCTGTTCAAAGCTAAATACATTGCGAATTTATTTTGCATGATTCTAAGCAATTATGCTGATACATCTACGGTTGATTACTGTTTAATATCATCCTGATAATATAAAAGTTACGCTATTTTACCAGAGTTGTTATAATGCAATTCAGTCTTGGTTTTAAACATATGATATTTGTAATTTTATTTTTTATCTATATAAGCGCTTTTATTTATGAGATAATTAAAATGCTTTAAATTGGAATATTAAATAAAAAAATTGGAATATATAATGTAAACAAAACAGGAAACATTTAGAATTTAATAAAAATGAAGTTAACTTACAAAAACTATTTTTAGTAGATTACTTATATGCAAAATTTAGAGCAATCCAAAATTTTTATTGAAATTTGTAGAATTCAGGAAGTATGGTTTATTTAACAAAGCAATTATATCATTTTTATTATGATAATAATTGATTTATTAAATAAATCAATTATTAGCATTATAAAATTAAGATTACAATTCTTTGATAAGGAATTATTTTTTATAATACTAATAATTTATTTATTTTGTTTCTGAATATTTAGATTTTCCTTAAAATGTAATATCCGCTTTATTATGCTAGTGATATTCTATAAGTAATAAACTTCAAAAGCATACAATAATCAAAATCTAGAGAATTCTGTCTGTAGTAATGTGTGTGTTAATGATTCCATTTAAACTGTTTGTGCTTTTGATATTTCATCAAGTGTTTCCAATGTACCTTTAACAAAGTGAAATACACCACAGAAAAAAAATCAAATATCAAAGGACTGTTTCTGAAGATTCAATGTCTTTGTTAAAACACTGTATGTTAATTATTGTAGGGCAGGCTTACCAAAGAAACATTTCAGCTCTCCATAAACTGCACCAGGATGGGTGGGTAGTTTCACGTCTTTTCCCCACGTAACGCTGCTGTCTCCACTCAGCTGACAGCGGTTATCTACATAGCTGTAAGACCAGCAATTGAAAGCCGTTTCAGCATCGCATTGGTCCATGCAGTCAGTTGCAGTTGCAGCGAATTGTAGGTAATCTGGAGTGAGGAGGGTGACGTCCGATCTTGTTTCGTATCGACAACTTGCAGGTGCTGAAACAATCATCGAAATGAAGTAATAATGGTTAAAAGGTTTGACAATATATAAATGGGAATGATATGCATTTATTATAACTATTATAATAGAATATGAGTGATGCCACACAAATATAATTAAGATTGTAATTCAGTTTAAATAAAACAATTTTCGAAATTGGAAATATATTGCCAATTAATGTTTCTAACGTATATAGGGCATTGTCTTTATTAATATTGCGAAGTTTTGGTTGAAGACAAGTCCAGTGGTGTTTAGAACTTGAAGAGAAAATTAAAAAAAGAAGAAGAAGTAGTAGTTCGATGTTTTTATAACTGATTCGATTGGAATTTTAGAGATCCGCTTTTGTCGTTATTATCGTTGAGGTGCCGGCTTGCTGGCACAGAGGTAGCGCGTCTGCCTCGTGTTCAGGAGGTCCCGGGTTCGAGTCCTGGTTCGGGCATGGTTGTTATTCTGTGTGCTATCTGTGAGATGAGTGAATGTGCCCCCCTGTAAAAAGGGGTTGTGCAAGCGAATGTGATGAGTGTGTAGCAAAAGTCGTACTCTTGGCCCTAGTTGGCGCTACTTGAAACAAGAGACGCTTCATTCGGCTTAAATCTGCTGCTGGGTCCAGCAGCGAGCTTGTCCATAGGCAAGTGCCATTGGAAACAACAACAACAACAACATCGTTGAGGTTTGTGCAAAAGTTGAAGTTTAAGTTGCGCTTACAGTTGAATATGTTAGAGAATATATCTTTTTCTCTTTTCATTACAAAACCAACTTGTAATTTATCTTTCTAAATGTTATTATTATATTATTTATACTGTAGTAAAATGTTTGTAAAGACGATTTTCGTAATATCGTTACAACATCAAACGTATAGACACAATAAACATAAATATATTGTGATGTTGAAGCGTGACTATTATTGAATGCCAGATACATATTATATATAAAAAGCGTGTAATAACTTACGTGGAGGAGCACATTGATTTTCTAGATAATTCCTTCCTGAACCTGGAGCTACTCGAAAAGCATTAGGTTTGGTGCGCCTTGTTTCCCTGCTCATTCGACAGGTGTGTTGATTTTCGTCGTAATCCGCTGATCTGCACTTGAATCTTTCTTCTGTAATACAAAGCTTTTCGCAATCTTCCTTCGTTCGAACATTTCTTGCCTCCTTGTCCACATGACCCTCCAGATAAGCGCCATGGACCCTGTCAAATACCCAGAGTCGATCTCGACAGGCGGAATCGAATGCTTGTTTGGAAACTAAAGAAAACAGAAAGGACGAATTGAAGACTCAAATTAATCATTAATTATTTAATGTAGAATATTATTTGCTTAAAAGTCAACTTTTCAACAGTTTAGTCACATGATTCTTTTTAATGTTGCTATCTTATCTCAACTTAAGAAAACAGATCGATAATTTAAATAATCTTTAAAGATTTATAATAGAAATCAGTTTCTTAGAGTCTACTTTTTATACTATCTCAAAATTTTCAATTCGAATTACAATAAAAATGTAACTTCTGAGCATTATAAAGTTTCACTTCAATTGTCACTCATGAATCAGTATTATTGTAACTGATTTCGATTATCTGTGTCATATTTGAGATTCTTTATTGAAAAATAATGAATGTTTAACAACAAAATTAAATACAATAATTTCATTCTTTACCATTTCAGTTAAATCTAGGCGCGTTTTTCAATTACAAATCGGTATCTATATCCAGAATTATATAGTAATATATTAAAAATGGAGAGATGAAGTGATTGATTTAATATGAATTACTTACAACTCTTTGTATTTTCACCTTATTTATGGTTATATTTTGCTAAATGCCAAAATTCCAAAGAATTTTCACTGGTCATATTTCAATTTTTAAAAAAAGATAATGTTTTGGATTATTTATCTTTTAACTATCAGTATTCTTTTAAATGAAAGAAAGCGATGTTTCGGAATATAGAGAGAAATTAGAGAGTTACTGTCAAATTATTTCTTATTTGTTCAAATGTTAGATATAAATCCAAATTCTTCTTCTTTTTCTCAATTTCAATAATTTCTTTCTTTGATAAATTTTAAATGACGTCTAGTGATATTATATTTAAAATTTTAGAATAAATTTCATGATAAATCTTTGGCAATAACTTACCTTTTACAACCTAAACATTTTATAATATTTTAATATGAACATAATTTAATATAAGTTCATTTTGAAAATATTATTATTTCTAATTGTGAAACAGAAACAATGATTTAGTTTCCAAGTTTTATGATCATAAGTTATCCGACAGATTTTTCACTAGACGGAAACCATTCAGAGAAAAAAATTTCTATCTGTTGTGTCGAAATAAAAAAAAAATCTTTGGTAATTTTAACTAGTCGTTGTGTTGAAGTCAGAGATATAGAATTGCTTTAAATATCAATAATTCCCAAAGGAATAATGATGAAAAAATATAATTTATTCCAGAAGATGAAAACAAATCTGGACGTTTTTCCTTTCTTTTTCTTTTACCGACATTAAAATTCATGATTTATATAGTCTTAAATCAAACCTTCACGTGGTTCTGCAGTAGTCAGAGATAATAAGATAAGGTAATCATTAATCTTAGGATATGTTGACATTGATCATCACAGCTGTTCGAAAAAAAAACCCCATTTTTTTCAAATCACAAAGAAAATGATGTGTTTAAAGCAAGAAAGAGTTTGATTACTTATTTGATAGATTTGTCGTTGAATGAAGGATACCTTACTGAGTGAGAGAGTACTTGTAAGCTGTTATTCTGAATAATGTTATTGCCTAGGACAAGTAGTTTAAATTGTAAACTGATCCATCGATAAATTCTAGGAAGGAATAAATCAGGAGAATTATATTACTTCTAGCAAACAGCATATTTCTATCATAAATCGTTTGTGAAATGTTCTCTTAGATAAATTTGATCGAGATTCCCTTACTCATCCAAGTATTTGTTCTAATTTGTTGAAATTAAAACTTATAGGAATTTCGTGTTTGTAAAAGCTTCCAAATGATGACCAACCCACCTCCTCTGAAGCATATCTTTTCGAAGAAGTTAACAGCTCTGCTGGGGACGATGTCGTCTCCTCTGCCCACCGAGTTCACGTTGTAGGAAATGCAGGAGGAGGAGGTGTAGTTGAGGGAGAAGGAGAGGCATGCGGCCTGCTGCTTGCACAGGTTGATGCAGTCACGCGTGATCGCTTGGCCCGGTTGCTGGAGCATGGATTTGTAGGACACGACGCCACTGAAGCTCATGGAGACCATCTTTTCGAAGGTTTCGATCCCCCCGAAGCAGTCTTGGGCTGGAATAGACGAAACAGAGTTTTTTTTTTTGTGTATCATTCATTATTTAGATACAATTATAAAACGAGGAACTAGCTCCAAAATGAAACTAAAAGTCAATTTCAATCGATAGAAAAATTATTAAATTGATTTAGATAATTTTTTTGGGGGGGAGGGGCTTTAGAAATTAAGTTAAATCAAAATTGATCACATTAAAGCAAAAAGGAATTTATATGAGACTTTGATAAGATTTGTTGAATTCTACGGAGCAAAATACTGATATGCTGCCGATTTTCGAAAGAAAAATCTCATCTTTTGGCCAATAAGGCAAAGTAACTTGTGAAGAATTGTTTATAATCATAAAATTATATGAAAATATTGCGAATCTGACATTGTCGAAATACTAAAAGTATCTCGTACTAGATGTTTGAGACATATATCTAAATATTATCCTTAATTCCTTAAAAAAATTACCTCTTTAACAATAGAAGGAATTGCGAACAACAATACGACGAAAAAGGGTAGCCATCCACGTTACAGGATAGAAAAGGGTCTAAAGTAGATAAGAGTAACGTGATGGATGACCATTTCGCTGGATAGGGTCAGATTGTGAAAATTGGAAGAGAAAAAGACCTAAGCTTGTAAAAGGCTGTTGAACTTGAGAAGGTGATTGGAATTGTTTTTCGTATATAAAGCAGTGCAATTTATATATCTGAGTGAACACATTTCAATTAAAAATAAACTTGGAAATGTAAATGCTGAGTTAAATCATTTGATTTTTTTATCCTTTTACCTAGCTGTTTAAAAATTATTTTATTGAGTATGAGTTATGTCCAATGTTACCATATATCTCTCATTGCATAAGCATAAATTAATGTGAAAACATTTAAATCAAAGTTACATACAACATAAGTTGAAAAAATATCATTATATAAACTTCTCATATATCTTAAAATCCTTTCCTCTGGAATTTTAAAAATCCAGCATAAATCTTAGAACAATTCATAACCTTGTAAGAACTTAGGGTGGAATAATAAATCTTTTGAGAAATTAAATTATAGCGCCCTTGTCAAACTTTCCAGTTTCGAGGCATTATCGTATGACTGAAAGATTAAGAAACCTTCAATTTGATAGATGTCGTTATCGTATTAAGTTAAAATTTAATAGTTCATTGTTTATTAAATTTCTCATAACATTTCTCCATCTTAATTTAATAAAAAAAGGAAATAACTGATAAATTTGTAATGTTTGATGTGAATTCAAATTATTAATACAGTCTCATCTTTAATTTATTTGACTTTAACAGCTCTTTATTAACATATTATCACTTCAGTCAAATCCTCTAATTAATTTTGTTACTTAATTTTAAAAACATGTTTAAGATTATATGAAATATTAACTTGATATTATTGGAATACCTGATGTGAACCATACTTTACAGTTCGCATAAAATTTCAGAAAGCGCACTGAAGTAACTCGCAAAATGCTAGAACCTGTAAAAGCAAAGCTTCGATGCAGCGGGCAAAAGTGACCCAATTGGAAATGCTAATATTTTTCTATTATTTTCTCCCCAAAAGAATCATTGAATATACACTAAATATAAAGCTCTTTGTAATTCTCCAAGGCCGATCATTAAAACACATCTATTTCATATTCATTTACTCTCAGGAACACGCCTTTGCCCCGTTAACCAAACTGTTCATACCGGATAAGCGCTACCAGAACTATGCAAATGCTTATTTAATGGTTCGAGTGCAAATATTCCAATTCCTATTGAATCTACTTAAGTTCATTCAGTTTTATTCGCGCTTCGGACAAATGCAGTTTTGTCAAAACCATCGGAAACCGATGAAAATATATGGCATACAGCTTTTTTCATGTCCCCGTCCGGTTCCCGGCCCAAAAAAAATCTAGACGTAAAAGCAATCACACTTTTCGCGCGTGTGATTGAACTGTGGCTTCCGCGTTAGATCGCCAGCAGTTAGTTAGCGCGCTGTAAACAATGGACCGACAGTATTGGAAATAGAAACTGCTGCTGAGCTACCTCTACCCTGTTGTCAAACAAGCCTGAAAAATTAGACGGGATTTCGAAATTTTTCCCCCGGACCTGAATTACACTGCGTAAAAGGCTGTTGCATTCGGAGAGTTTTGCAATATTCCCGATTTTTGTATTAGATTTCAGATTAAAGTGTCTAAGTTTATGTTTTAAAAAGTTTTAGTGAATTATGAATGTCTTTAAGCCATAATGGCAACACGATATAATATTTTTAATAAAATCATTTGAAAATTTAAGTATAAATTGAACAAAGCCGCTTCCTTCAACTAAGAATTTAGAAATTAAAAGCAATTTAATACGATCCATGATAAGAAAAGTAGAATCGGTTTTGAAAGCTGTCCGATTTTCTTTTTAATATTAGAATGAAATGATATATTTTCTCAATTGAAACGTGAGAATAGACTCATTCTTTACTGCACAATACAGTGAATGTCACACATGCACTATATGAAAAAATGTTTCATTTCCTGCATTCTATATCAAAATTAATTTTTTTTTTTACTAAAAAAAACATAAAGGGGACATTTGACCTTTTAAAAAATATAAACATCACAATAAGAAATTTTAAATCAGGCAGATTAACGCTTAAATAAATTCGATTTTTTATAAATTTATTCTTTGCGTTTTTTAAAGGAAATTAAGGGAACTCCAGTTTTTTTTAAAACTCTTAAATAAAAAGTATATTTCTCAGGTACAATTATATAATTTCATTTATTATTTTTTTAAAAAAGAGGGTCTATAAATGTTTGTAATTAGGGAACTCTAATCATTTAAGCATTAAAATAATTTTTAAATATATTTTTTATTTTACTTAAATAAAATTTTTATGAATAAAATGTTTTTCACTTCTATGATTAAAAGGAAATTCGCCTAATTCTACGAAATTAAAATGAAACTAAATATTACTCCTAATAGAAGAAGAGAAAATCAATATGTTTTGATATATTTTAGACTAAAATAGATTGTTTGAATTAGTCAGGATTCTTTATTCAGGATTGGAAAATGTACCGAATTTATAAAATCTTAAAAAAAAACTCTTTGATTTTACTTATAAGTTCATATCAATTATTAAATTGAACAAAAGATTAATTAGATAGCATTATTTTTAAATAATTGCTGATAAAACTCTTCTATTAATTCTATTATACACAGAAGATGAACACGTAAATTATATGATCACAGGAATAAATCGTGGCAACTAGTTGTCGTGATTGATTTGATCGTGAATATTTTCTTTTGTATATAAATTTCGTGAAAATATTTATTTCATTAGTAAAATAATAACAATTCTCCATTTAGCTCAGGCAAGCAAAGGTTTTTATTCGATCTCGGTTTGATTTTTCTCCCTGTGTCTGATGAGTGCTTTTTATTGATGTTAAAAAATTTCACCATGAATAACTTATTTCTAAACTCTCACTTTATTTATTTTGGATGATGAACACCTGTAAAAAAAATCAGGATTAGGGTGCATAGTCAAGTAATGGTAAGAGAACATGTGCTGTAGTTGTTATCATACAACCAGTGTTTCAGACTTACCATCTGCCATGAAAGAGAGAGTGGCGGAAATGGTGACCATTGTCAGGAGGCTGAACCATGGCACATTGGCCATTCCTGAGGTATCGTTCTACAGAGAAAAGAAATTATAAATAAAGATTACAATGAAATCTTCTATGCATATTTCCATGTATCATGTCAGAACACAATTTCTTGAACGGCCAAGCAGCACGTGCTAGCCTAAGTGAAATTATATTTTTATTCATTTTAATTTTTTCATTGAATGAGTCACTTTAGTGTTGCAAATGATCCAAAAAACTTTGTCTCGCATTGATTGTTTAAAAAAAATGTCACATTTCCTATTTATTTCATTTTACATAATCAGGCGCTCAAAATGACATTTTTCTAGGTTTTATTTGCTGTATTCATTAACTTATTTTTAAAAATGGAATGGCAATGGGTTATTAAAAGCTGATTTTTTGAGATGCTCTTGCAGATAATAAAATTTCAATTTTTCGCGTACGGATTTTTGTTGACTTCATACCGCATTTCCAAAATAACATCATGTCCTGACATGATAATAAAATACATTATGTGCTGAAACTAGTTTGATATCAACAAATGAATCACAAGCAACAGAAATCAAAACTAGCATTTAGCTAGAAATCTCTATGAACCCTGAGTGTACAGATGTAAGGTGAGTTTATTTATTATAAGAAAGGCCATCGGTTTCTTTATCATTAATGATAAAGAACCCGATGAGGTTTCTCCATCAAGCTCCTGTGATTTATCACATGGGCCTGACAGAAAAACTTCGCTTTAAATCTGCTGTTTTAACAGAAAAGGGCAATTTTTAAAAAAATCAGATTTGCAATTATTTCTTCTTGTCGGAAAGAAGAAGATATTTGTACTTTAGAAAGGGCTAGAATGTATGGCTTTTAAAAGGCAAAGAAATTTAAGTCCATTGACCTTTAGATAGAAGACACTTTGCTACCAACTAAATAATTTTTGATTGTTGATTAATTAGCTGGTATGTACTAATCAAAATTGAACCTCCTGAAATTTTAATGCCTTGTTGTGTTGTTATATATGAAAAAGAATTGAGAAAATTATCTAAAAAGAAAATTCAAGATGTCCTGTAATTTCACTTTTATTCCTTTCAGAAGGTTTCTCAGAATAAAATTTAAAACAGTTTCAACTGATATTTTTTTTGAAAAAAAAAAGATACATAATTTTATAGAAACTAAATCCATTATTCTAGCTTTCAGCAGCATACATTTATACTATAGTATTAAAGCTAGATGCATGTGTTAACTATTTTACTTACTAACTATTGTGAGTCTAACATGTGTTGTTGACTGACCATTTCTACATCTTAAAGAGCTTCAAGCCTTAAAAATATTCAACTATCGTTGCGTTTCAATGTCTTCTAGTTGCGTTCTATTTGCGTTTCAAATTTTTTTTTCTAGCCTAAATATACAAATTACTATCCAATTAATTATTCATATTCTTGCCTTCAGTAGCAGATTAAAAAAAACTTATGAATCAAATATCAGCATTTGAAACTCAATTGCATCCGATGGCGTCATTTAATTATATTATTTAGATTTAAAGGTTAAAACAATAGACATTGATTGCAACTTCGCTCTTCTATCATCTCTAGTTTTAATATATACAAAAACTGTAAAAGATAAGTTAGCATGAGAAATAAATTTTTCCATTTTCTTATATCCAATCAATATAAAAGCAAATAACGTCACATTTTTATTATATCTTGTGTCAAATAGCATTTATATTGTCTTCAAATTGCTTGGTTTTATTTTTTGTATATTATACTTTCTCCCGAAAATGTTTGATACAGATTTAATTTGCATGATTTGGATCTTTTAGTCTTACTTTATAGTTTTATCTTTCCATTCATTTACAATCTGTTCGCGAAAAATTGCAAATATTTTAAATTTGGACTGGATTTATTCATCATTATATGCTAGGATGTTATAGCCCTGTTTTACTTTTAGTCCTTTAAGTCTCAATTGATGTCTTCTCAATGCAATATTAGTAAAAAAGAATGAAAAGCGTTTTCTCTTTGGAAGATAAATGGAGCATTCGTAAAAAAAACTACTTTCTTTTGAAGTTGTACTTTTTTAATAAATGAACCTTCCATTCATTAATGGATACTATTACGGATTACTATGGATACCTTCCATTCTATTTATAATGATGGATACATTCCCATCATTATAAATAGAAACAAGCCATAAATATAAAAAATTGTATGTCAATTCCTGCTTAGATCAACAAAGAAAAATTCTATTTTAGTTAATTTTTATTAAATAATTTCAATTATAATAATAATTTATTATTGTGTTTGAGAGCAATTTATTAATTTTAATAAATAATTTAACAAAAATTTATTGATTTCCGTCAGAAGTGAATTCGCATTCTTCACCTTCACGTGAAAAATACCGAAATCCTTGCATTTTACTTATTGAGCTTCAGCCTATCGATTTCAATTTTTATAACAAACTGCTAAAAATCTACTTAAAGTATTAAAAATAAATTAAACTTAATTAATGAATTAATATCTGAAAAAACTCTATTAATATGAAGTGTCATCGCCTACAAGTTTAAAAAATTGTTTTTGAAATAGAGTGGACGAATAAAAATTATTTTATTAAGGTCTGTAAATTCGAATAAGATATATATGGAGAGAATGTGAACTATTAATAGGAATTTAAAAAAAGGATATTTATAAATTAAAAAAGGCATTTATAAGTTTAAATAATAACTAAACCTGACTATTTCACTTTTCTAGAAGATAATTCATCTCTAAATAGTTGAGGTTAAACTGAAATACAAAATCTGTTGTAAATGGAACAATTACACAAACATATACATGCACTTAATTAATTTTTATTTTACATATTATCATTATCCAGTCATTCACCTCTCAAATATTTTTTCCCGTAAACTTTGTTAAGGTTATAAATAATGTTTAATTTATTTAAAATATTAAAAGCAGCTAATTATGAGAAATATAGCTTCCAGAAATGAAAAAAAAAATTTTGTCATTATTCAACTTGCAAAGTTGTTGGCATTTATAAATTTCCATTTTTTAAAATTCGTTATATTGAAAATGCATACCAGTAAACTAATTCTTTTTAAATATTTGTTTTTTCTTCACATAATTTCTTGCATTTACAGTTGTATTGGTTTGAAAATTAAATACTTTGTATCAATAAAACAGAATTCTTATCTTTTGTGACAATTAACGACAGTAAGCTCACTAACTTTAGACTATTCATTATAAAAAAATAAAAAAACAGAAAAAAACTGAAGAAATCAAATGATTCCATTTATCAGTTAATCATAAGAAAAATCTAATAAATAATCTATCGAACTGAAGGAAAATAGAAGACACCATTGTTACTCACCGCCGTATAACTACTGTTGTTGTAGTTCCGAAGATCTGTAGAGGAAGCCGTCTTGTAACCTTAATGTGCTGATCACAACAGGAAACATTTCATCATCCTATCGAAAAAACGACAATGTAAAACTTCAAATGGAATATTTAATTAATGTAATTTATTAATATTGTATATTTATTCTAACATGAACAAAAATGAAGGAATATATTTCCGTTCATTACTATTTTCATAAATATTTTACTTTTTTTTCTCGAATTCTTGCCTTAATAATTATTTTTGATCAAAATGATATCGAGCGGCTAAAATTCAAAACATTTTCATTTAGAGTTCTAAAAATAAAAAAAATGCCAGTAGTCGAAAGAATATCAAATAATGGTAGTATGCATTTGTAAACAGTAGAAACAAAAAGCACAAACAAAACCACAAACAAATGGTGCAAAAGATTCCAGAAATTAAAAGGGGAGGTAAAACAGGTGAACAATCCACAACATTAGCGATAAATCTCAATTATTTCACGTCCTATAATTATCCGATAATGTAGATATATTTAGAATTCAAGTTATGTTTATCGTCAATCTTAGTTATGAATAATGTGGAAATGCTAATGGAATTACAATAATCAGATTTTTAAAAATTTTGATTACAATAATTTATCATAAATTCAGAGCATGTTAATCGAGTAGAAATTGGTTATCTGGACCTCAGTCAACCAAAGTCTTTGTTAATTAATTGAAAATATAGTTGCACTATTCAGAGAAATGTGTTCAAGTTGATATTGCAACGATTTTCAAGTTGCAAAGGTTTGAAAGGGGTTATTAATGGGAAATGATTTTCTTTCTTAATTCAAGTTATCATGGAAAAAATATCTAAAGACAGAGAATTCTATTCTTACTACTATACATTTTCATTGAAATAATGGTCGCTCGATGGGGAAAGGGGTATTATTTTGTAAATACCATGAAAAAATCATTTGGGAAATTACTAAGTAAATATCAAAAATCCTTAATATTCACTTTTTAAATAATTGAATTTTATTTTTAAGTATTTAAAATAGTTTTTAAATATTTTTAGTTTTTCTTTCATTTTTTTAGTTCTTTTTCCTAAGTTCCTTTTTTCTAATTAAAAATTCCTTGTAAATTCCTTTTTTCTAATTAAAAATTCCTTGTAAATTCCTTTTTTCTAATTAAAAATTCCTTGTAAATTCCTTTTTTCTAATTAAAAATTCCTTGTAAATTCCTTTTTTCTAACTAGGAATGTTATTTACTTTTTAATTTTTTTACTTAGGGATTTACATATTTAACACTATTTTCGAATCGTAAAAATATATTTAGTATTGTTTTCAGAAAGCATAAACATACTCTGCGATTTTCAAATTGTTTACATGTAAAATAGCTAACGATATTTATCATTTCAAGTATTTTTGCTATTGCTTTATTCCAAAGCATTGCCTTCTTAAAATTCTGTATTGAAATCGTCCTAATTTTTTTTTTAATATCCTCTGTTCCAAGAACAAAATTGTTTCCTTACTTAAGAATTTCACGTTTTTATTGGGAAAATTTGAATTTTAAATTGAATAAAAATATCTGAAATTCGATTGGCCAGCTATAATTAGTAGTTGGATCATTATTTTTTCTAATCAGTTTTTATTTTAATTTTCAAAACCACAATTAAATGTTCATAATCTTAAGGAAAGGTTTATTTATAAATCTTACCAAAGTAGAGCAGACCTTTAACACTTATCAAAACATAACTATGGATTGTTATGTACAAGTATTTATTTTAAATAAGAAGTAAGTAAATAAAAAAAGTATAAAAAAAGTATTAAAAAGTATAAAAAGTAAAAAAAAAGTATTAAATAAGTATAAATTATAGTCTAAATATTTTAAAAAACTGTATCCTAAAAGTCGTCTTGCATGTAAGTTGACCAACATAGTATAAAAATATTTAAGGAAAAGTTTTTTAGAATAAGTTAATATATAAATCTTTAATATATCTTCATGATTCCTGGAGTAAGATATGTCCTGGCAAATCACTTGATGCGATGAAAAAAGTCAAATCTTCAGTTAAAATTTTCAGATATTTTTTTCACAGCATTATTATGATTCGTATTATTATGATCACTTATTATTATAAGTATGATTAGCATCATTATCACTTATTATGATAAAGAATCATGATTCTTTAAATGTAACCTCCGAACAAATAAAAATAGCCAGTCCTCTAAGTTTTCTTTTCTTTTTATAAACGATTTTGTGGGATTCTTTAAAGCTAGATTCAGTGGTAATTTCGGACACTTTTAATTGATATTTCAAAACTGTAAAATAATGCCAATAATTGCAGTGAAATAATACCGAAGCAATTTAAATAAAAAATAAATTCGCCAGTTGAAAAGTGAAATTAAAGTCTGTAAAAACAGAGCCTCTAGATTCTTCGACTATGCCTCAGCAAAAAATTGTTATTAAATTTCTAATCTTTTTCTATATTTTGCTAATTATTAACGACGATATTCAAAGATATTCGTAATAACAGATCTAAAATGCTGTAATATTTCTATAAACTGAGTGTAGTGACAATTATTATTGTTATTCGAAAATTATTGATTCGAAACATATATTTTAAAGATAGCCTTATTAATAAAACTAATGTAATTGTTAGAACAAAACTCAAAATAGCCCAATTAAATTAATAATCTTAACCAACAAGATAAATCGAATCAATACTTTTAAAAGTCTTCTTTTCCAAACAAGCTTTTGTTTTCTGCTTTCCTAGTTTTTTTTAATTCAGGTATTTTAGAAGTGCATGTTAAATCAACTTAATATAGTATCTTCTAATTGTTTTAGCTTCGATTAATCAAATATTAAAATATATTTTGTAATATTTATTAACTTCTTTTTGCTTCTCTAATGATAACAAATTAAATTTGAAATGCATTGAATTAACATTAATTTAAAGTTAAGCCATATAAATTCTGGAAAACTTTTGAGTAAAATTCAAATTAATAGGGATTGACAAATGTAACAATACATGTCTTGCCTCAAAACAACAGAATTATATGTGTGCTAATTACTCAATTGCAGTTTAGCTTTTTAAATAAGAATGTGAGATAATAAATATTTAAGTAACAATAAATAAAATTTTTAAAAACCTGAAGACGAATAATTTTATGCAGATATGCTTTAATTTATTCCTCATAATAATACGCCATTTTAATTATTTCCTGAATATCTTTTTCTTGCAGTTTCTTATGCATTAAAATCACATAAATATGTTTCTTGTTTCAATTATTTTTTTAAAAAATCTTTTTCGTTAAAATATAAAATAAAACCATAGAATTTTATTTTGAATTTGCCAAAATTTTTGAATTTAATAAAATATGCATTTAAATAAATAAGAAATGAATTAAAAGAGTATTTTTGATACTTTTTAAATTTTAGATTATCTAGATTTAGAAGTTCAAGATGAAAGTTGTATTATACAAAATACATTATTTATTTAAAAAGAAGACGATTTTCAAATTTTGTGTAGGAAAATTTGTTTCATTATACAAAATAAGACTTATAAATCCAAATTTCACCCTCAAGTGTAAATTAGTAATTTTTGTTATTTAAATACTTATTGAAAATGGGGTGCAGACAATCCTGTGAAGGTACTAAAAAAAGTATTATTAATGTTATAGAAAAAAATTCGATTAGTAAATTATTATATTTTTATTAGTATTCAAATTCATTAAAAACTAATTTAAAAAACCGTTTGACATCTCAGAATATCTAAATTATTTTATTCCAGTTGATTGACACAGTTAATTATATTAAAATAGTTATTGTAGTGGACCTACAAGAAGAAGAGGAAACAGTATAATTTGTGAATTGTTATTGCTTTTAATATCACACAAGATATTCGTTTATTGTCAGGTATTTCAGGTATAGAAGTTCTAGTAAGATTTAATATTTTTAGAAAGCACCTCAAGCAGACTTTAGAAACGATGGCATTAATTTATCCATTCTGATAGTGTTTTAGATTTTAGCTTATTTTCAATCGCTTTTGTTTACTAGCGAAATTTTTTTTTCATGATTCAGGTTTAAGAGATTCTAAATTTTACATTTCTTTCTCGACGAAAATAGGCTTTTTCCTAGTGTTTTATGAATCTTGTAGATTTTAATTTATAAAGACCAAATATTTTAAAATTATTTATAACTTTTTTCATCATTATTTTATATGGTACTTCTATCATTTTAAAATTACTTTCTCAAACCTCTTTATCTATTATACAATTTAGAATAAACATCTTGATATTATTTATTGAATAATATCCATCTTGATACAAAGACGGAATAATAATAATTATATGGTGGTAAACATATCTATGATATAATTTTTTTTTTGTCTAAATGGAGTCTAAATAAAATTTTCTGTTTGAATAAATTCTAAATAATTTTTTTTATCTGTATAAAAGTTCTAAAATAATGGAGTCCAAATACAAAAATAGATGTTGATATCAAGTATAAATTTCGATTCTTTCATAATGTATCAAAATATTTTTAAAATGACGTTGATTGATAATAATAAAGATCAGTCTTTGATAAAGGAAGTCAAAAACCAAAGCCGAAAAGTTTAACCATGTTTCTGGCTATTATTTTTTTTTAAAAAAAGATACTCAAGTGGTCTTCTGAAATCGTCGTGCATATATATATATACTTTGTATTATTAACCACATGGTGATGAACAATAATTACGAAAGATTTCATAATAACCAGAGCACTGAATGTCTTATATTGCAATCATTTCCTTCCAATTGATTAAAGTGAAGCCGATTAGTTACAATTATTATCACAAAATCACTTACCAAGTTTTATATATCTAAGTCATTATGATTTTGAATATAACGTTAACATACTGTTGAAATTACAGAATGCAAGCGGCCAACCCCTAATGGATTTGGTTCCAAATTTGATAGATAAGTATACACTTTAGATATTAAATTGGGGAATTAAATTTCATTCTAACTGTCTTCGTTTTACTGTTGTAAATTTAATTAGTATTCTTAATTCTTATTTAATTCATAGTTAGACTTTCTAAAAAAGGAGTTCGATCAAAACTTGATAAAAATCTACAGATTAAAAGCAGGGACCATTTATTAAATGCCACCCATTTTACTGGAAACATTTGTGAATTCTCATTTTTATGGACAGACAGATATTATGCCAAAAATGTTCTTTTCTGAACTCGGGGAACCTGGGACGCTGAGATTCGTTAAATTCTCTTCAAATTATTTGAGCGACGTCATGGCACAGGGGTGCGTGTCTTCTCCGTGATGTGGGTGTCTTGGGTTTGAATCCCGGTTCGGGCATGGTTAATCTTCTATCATTGAGATACGTGAATGTGCCTCCCCCCGTAAAAAGAGACTGTGCAAGCAAATGTGATGCGTGGGTAGCTAAGACGTATTCTTGGCCCTAGCTGAAGCAACTTTAAAACAGGTGACACACCCATGGCTTAAAATTTCTGAGCTTATCCATGGCAAACACCATTATAAACAATAAAATTATTTGACATTTTCTATGCTTTCTTTTTATATATTTCGAATTAGAAAAAAAGGGGGAGGAAAGAAAAAAGAAGAAACAAAGGAAACTATTATTCTTGAACTTAAACTTACTTGTTTGTGCCCTCCTCTTTCTTTTTGAAGAACTAATGTTACCGAATTGCTCAAATGTTATGGCTTAAATTAGAATGTCTTAAGAAGGAAGTAGATCTGCTTATAAATTTTGTACATAAACTTATTTGCATGCATGTTTAAGTGCCGGAGTATAAATTTTTTTAAATCTATGTATTCAAATCATTAGATTTTATTTTCCCCTTTTCTTTTCCTCAAATCGTAAACCGATTTTAAAATTGCAAATGCAGTCTAATGACGCAATTTCCCTGATGTCACAGTCAAGCAAAAAACTAAACTACTCATGTTTTTAGACAATATTTAATTGTACATTGTCTTGTCTTATACAGTAACTCCCACCAGGGGAAAATCTTTGGAGATAGCTTCCAATATAGGGGGTGGTGCTCACTAAGGTCATGAGAAAGAAATATTTCCTTTCTTTGAGGGGACCCAGTCTTACAGGAGGAGTTGCATCATCGTCGGTGATGGTTAGTCGGACTTAGCTTTAATTTCCTTATAGGAGAGGGCGATTCATGGGTTAGTGATGAACATTTTGTAAATAATTACTACTACTATACTTGTTAACCTATAATCCAAAGTTTTGCTACTATGGCAGCAAAGGACCAGGTTATAGATGATAGCTATTAGCAGTAACCAATCTTTTAGCTAAATCAAGTAGTTCCCAGATTAGATGGCCCTCATATCTTTTTAATAATAAAATTAAAATGAAAACTATGAAACAGTTTTTTCTAAAAATAAAATGTTCTCAAAAATATGCCATTACTTATAAAAGTAATAAACATATAGAAACAATTACAAATGCACGAATTTTTATGATTGAATATCAAATTTTTTTGTCTACAGTTAAGATTATTCAACTCAACGAAAATTTTCAAAAGTATATATATGTTAATGTGATACATTTATTTTAAAATAGTTAAATCCTATTTTTTCATTTTGGCATACGAAATAAACAAAAATAAAGTATTCCAGTTGCCCCAAAATTAGAGATTGAGATTTTTACAAATATTCAACTTGCTGTCCTCTCCGAGTCAAAACTTCGGTCCTCCGAGTTCGAACGTAATCGAATTCAATCGAACGTAAAAAAGTATCCAAAATTCACATTCGATTTTCTTGCACCAACATCAACAATTGATCGCTAAAAAAGTTGAGAAAAACCCACACACATATTCTCATAGGTTTTTTAAATAAATATTTCGTCAATGGATACAAATACATATATTAGAAAATATGCGCGAATGTTCCGGCGTGACCTCTGGATTCTTAATTCGAATGTCAATAATATAAATATGCTTATGAAGGTTTTTGTAACATTCCTCGTAAATGATTTTAAAAGAATTGTTTAAAAATGGACGAGATTTTGAGATAAATTTAGATCATAAAAAAAAATTTAGTCTCATTTAGATTTTTAAGATGACAAAACTATATTCAGAGTTAGCGAATAACAAGTTTTTATTCTTCTGATATTCTAAAAGTAAATAAAATAGGTGATAAATGGAATGATTAAAAGACTTTTTTTAAAAAAAATTTGCTATTTTCAAGAAATAAAAAAAATTAAATCGCTAAAATAGTTTTGGGTATTTTATTAATTGTGAGAAAATTAAATTCGTTAATAGATATTTTATTCAAGATGATACTATTCAAAAATTAATAGAAAGAGATGACATTTATATTTTATTATTGTTAAAATCTTTGCATATACACAAGACATGCTTATGTATTGGCATTTTTATGTTATCCCAAAAACAATGTAAAAGTTATGCAACTAACGTTAACGTTAAAGTTCATAGAATACTTTGTCGTCATCAATAACCGCCGAGAATAAGAGAAGTGAAGATAAAATCTTCTGTTCCAAGATTGGAATATAAGCCCGGAGAGTTCTAGATTCATTACGATCATGATTTTGCGTCTTTTAGTAAAATTTCATATAGACACAAGTTAAAATTTCACCTAAAAATATTAGAACTGTTCCATAAATCGTGAATTTGTACAAATTAACTATATTAAGATTTTCTTATCTTTTTTTATTCTGCATTCAACAGTTTGTTTACTACTAATGAATGGCTTAAAACTGAAATAAGAAAAATGACAGCAAGTGCTTTCTTATTGTTTCTATCGGTATTTTCATTTTCGTTAAAGGGGAAAAGATTTCAAATTAAGGGACTAGTTTTAAATATTTCATTAATATCTGCGTATGTTAAATGCCTTCTTTATAAGAAATAAAGATCTCAAAAGAGAAAGATTTTACCTGATCATACCAGTTACTGTATATGTGATAATACTGATGTATTAAATTTCATATTCGTTCGTGAAATTCATTAATTATAATCCTTCAGCTAGTTTTTTTCCCACCTTCTTTGTGATATTATCACATGTTTGATGGCTAGAATTATTACTAAATAGGGGATATAAAAAAGAGTCACCTTAAGAAAAATGTAAATACCGGAGTTTCAAATCTTCCAATTATGCGAAAAATACAAAAGATATTCATATTCCTTGGGTAAGATCTTGGTTTTAATATGGCATTTTGATATTTTGTCTGTATGTAATCCGAAAATGAACTCTTCCTTCAACTCTACTATTAGTTCACACTCTCTCTATAAATATTGTTCAAAATTTCAATCGTTAATAAAATACTTTTTATTCATCCACTCAAATTCAAATACATTTTTTTCTAAACTTGTACAGGATGACACTTGATGTTAATGCAGTTTTTCAAATATTAATTTATTCATTAAATTGAATTAATTTTTAATACTTTAAGTAGAGTTTTAACTGTTTGTAATGAAGATTGAAATTGACATGCATTAGCTCAATCGGTAAAATGCAAGGATTTCGGTATTTTTCACTTGAAGGTGAAGAATGCGAATTCACTTCTTGCGAAAATCAATCATTTTTGATAAATTATTTATATTAATTGTAATTATTTAATAAAAAGTAACTAAAATAAATTTTTCTTTGTTGACCTAAGTAGGAATTTATTTACATTTTTTATGCATTACTAGTTTTCTATTTAGATGAAAAGCTTCATAATGAAATATAGTCCACATTATACGGATTCGTAACACATATATGTAGTTAGGCAAGAAGACATTACGGCCGCTCTGTGGATTTCCCCAGTAAGCCTCCCCTTTTTCTCTTCGAATCAGGCACACCAAACAGACCTTGATGCACGCAAACAAACGGTCCGAAATCCGGAAATGACCCGGGAGACGCGCCCGTTCCCGCCCCCCACTTCACGTGTCTTCTCTTCCCTCAACTGTCGGACCTTGTGTCATTGTGGTCTTTGTGTCCCGACAAAGAGCACGTACGACGGTCCGGGATGCAAAATGGTGCTGGAATGAAAAATGTCAAGGTGCATCCCGCGAACCACTGGCGGATTGAGACTATTCGGTGACGTTTTATTGCTCTGTTTATTCTTTTCAATTTTTTTCTTCTTTCTTTTGCCCCACAGATCTTTCAGATATCGAATATTCTGTTCTGGCTGCTTTGCAAATAAATGCGCTATTAGATACACGTTTAAAAGATTGCAACCGTACCGCCGAATGCGTGGCAAAGAAGATAGCAAAATAGAGCGGATTCTGGATTTGTGAATGCAGCGTATATGCTAATTTTAAATCAGAGCAATGGAATGAATGAATTGTAGCTATTTACCCCCTAAATCCTTTATTTTCAGATGTCAACTTAAAAAAAAATATCACGTCATAACATGATGTTGTTTTTAGGATAAGGTTTTTGGCATCAACAAAAATCCGTAGGCGAAAAATAAAAATTTTATTATCTGTACGAGCTTCTCAAAAAATCATCTTTTAATAACGCGTTGCCATCACCTTTACAAAAGCTCTGATTTTAAAAAAATAAATTAATGACTACAGCAAATAAAATCTAGGAAAATGTCAGCACGTGATTATATGAAATGAAACAGATAAGTAATGTGATATTTTTTAAAAACAATAAATGCGAGATAAAGTTCTTTTGGATCGTTTGCAATGCTAAAGGGACTCATTCAATGAAACGATTAAAATGAATAAAAATATAATGTAACTTGCACGAGCACGTGGTGCTTGACCGTTCAAGAAATAATGTCCTGACATGATACATTTAAATATGCAGAGCAGATTATATTTTAATCTTTTTTATTTGATTTATTACTTTCCTGTATATGTAGTACAGAGAAAGTATGGTAATCGTGAAATTCAAGTGTATGACGAATCCTCAGATCTACCAGGCTTTGAAAAATATCTGTCTGTCTGTCTGTCTGTGACAAAGATAACTCAGAAACGCTTTGAGATAGATGGCTGAAATTTGGTATATGCTCTTTAGATAAAATTTGCAGATTTCAATAAAATTTAGAATAAAATCTATTTATCTTTAATAAGTCTGTCTGGTGTTTCGATATAAGTTAGCACGATAATTACAATTTGATGAGACTTAGAAAAATTAAATTCGCTACACAGGTTTAGCAACTATAATGTAGATATTTGCCAAATTTTGAGCCAAATCCAACAATGGGTTGTCCATCTGTCGGTGCGGGCTTCATGTAAGGAGTAATTTGGTATAAAAAATTTATTAGAGTGTATGCGAAAAAGTTTTCGGGAGACCATTCCCGCTTGTTTCTATTTACTGTTTCTTTTATATTTATTGTGCTAATAAGTTCCTTAAGATCTGAGTAAGTTTTGTTGCAGAATAATTAGGAATCATGGTACACAATTATTTCAGAATTTTCTTTTTTTTATTATTATTAAAATTATGGTCTTCAATAAAACTTCTGGTACCGATTATTTTCAGATCATTTAAATAATTTATAAAAAGAATCTTGGAGAACACCTGAGTATAGAGCTATGAATTTTAATGAAACATGATTACATGATTTTTGGAATGTGTCTATCAGAACCATTTTTTTGAAAATTTAATTCATTTTTAGATGACTAAATTTTAGGCAAGATTTTAGCATTTTTATAGCATAAAAATATTTTTACGAAATATATAACATTACAATTTTTTAAATAATTAAAAAATAAAGGGTTTTTTTTACCATCTACAAAATTCTCAAAATTGTTTTTACCTAGATATCTTGCAAAATTTATTTTCCTTGATAGTTCTTGCATAATTTTTCTCTAATTTTTAAATTAATTAAAAAAATATTTTGATACATTTTACAACAATATTTCCATTCTTATTAAGCAATTCATTTTTTTCGTTATCAAATTTACATTACAATTTATTGAAAGTTGTAGAAATATTTCAAACTGTGACTTTCTTCAGTTAGTAATAACCAATATATAAAGATTTCGCTTATTTTTTTTCTTTATTTCTTTATTTATTTCTTTCATTTTTGAATTTTTTGTGACAATTTCAGACACGTTTCGACTTCACGAGTAAACAGTAAGAAAAAAAAGATAGTTTGTACATTTCTAAATGTTACTGTTCTCTTCTGTTATATAGCAGAATGTGTTGTCGTTATTTTTGTCGTGTCCAATAACGTGCAAAGTGCAAAGAATTTAGATTCCTCCAAAAGTCTTGGTGACCGAATCCGCTGAATCTGGAGCCTGGTGGTTGTGGAGGATTTCAATTGGCGGTTCTCGAAATTGAAAGAGGGAAAGAGGGATAATGGCCTGGCAGTTAAAAACATGATCTGGACTTAGTTGTGATTGAGGACAGTACTTGCAGGTGGGATAAGATTTTCAGTACAGGAAGTCTGTAACCATACGTTCATCCTATGGTTGGTAGGAGGGAAATAGATCCCGCAAGGTCCAAACAGGCAGAAGTCTACCCTCTCCGGAGGCAATGACGCCCCAATTCTGATGAACAGTGCAATAAATAGAGCAGAAGGTGTAAAAATACGTTATTGTAATTAACTTCGAAGTTTTGCTTTCTTATTGTAGATGCCAAATTTTGATTGAATCGGCCCACAAAAACTTCCCAAGATATTCCAAAAACAATGAAATTCGACAATTATACACATACACAAACTCACGCGAAACAAAAACAAACAAACAAAATCTTTCGATGCTAAGTAATTTTGAACTTAAGTTAACAAATTGTTGGCCAATTTGAAATTCATTATTTCTTCTTCAGATTTAAGATAACATTTTTGAGCAGATTAGGTATAAATTTCAAAAATATTACATATCTGTTTATAAAACTGTCTATAAACTTTTTATATAAAATTCTTCTCTCAGGGAACAATTAAAATGATTGCATACATTACATTTTTTTGTGCACAATAATATGATTGAATCAGATCGAGCCAAAAGTAGCTAGCTCGTAATATTTTGAATATATAACTTCTTCACAATATTTTGGACGACGTCAGTTTTTTCACATTTTTATATTGAAAATTTATTGCTATTTACATGATCCATAAAATTATTATTAAATTTTTAAGAGCTTCCTATTTATTGAAGTTTAAATTCACATAATGTTTAAATTTCAGCTTAAGCGTTTTTAATGTACCCTATCTTGGTTATAGGAGAGTTTCTGTAAAAGTTTAACCCCTTAACTGTTTTATTTTCTTTGCCATCTAATAAGATGACTCCTTCTATTTTGGGAATATTTTCTTATTTTGATTCAAATAAAAGTCCTTCGAATACTTGACTTATCTATGTATTCGAAGTAATTTTAATATCGAATTATAATCGTTATGAATGCTTTATTTTTTACTTACAACTGCCGAATTTCGATAAATCGACGCACGTACGCCACACGGGCAAAACAGTTAAGTGGTTAAAAATGGAATTTTTATTGGTATTTAGTATAAAAATGAAAGGCTTTGTGCTTTCATTGTTCGAAAACGTTGAAGGTGTTTTAAAATAAAAATAAATTATCTTTCAAACCGACTTAGCATTTATAATTCTATTCTTTTTCTTTCTTTTTTTGTGGTAATTCTGACTTCATTCTTATTTTTATATTTCACATTGCATATCTAATATCGTAATCTTGCGCCTTTAGATTGATTAACTTTATAAGGCCGAAAATTGTAAATTTTAGCACCATTTCGTATCGCCTCTATATTGTATCCTGCATGCACTAAATTTGTTGGGGGAACTTATAAATTCTCTGTAAAACTTAGAAGCTTGTAGGACTTGTTCAAGTGTCATTTTCTGGATTTGAATGAGAGTTCTGATTCCAAATACCCTGATTTGGACATAAAATAGTATTTAAAATAAAGTCAATTAATTAAATACAATAACTACGATAATGTGAATTAGATATATGCATTGTTTCTAATACTCAAGTTGAAGAAAGATATCAAAATGAGTAAAACGTACATAAGAACAATTTTATTGGTTTAAATTGCTAGTCTGCAATTTAAATCAAACCATTATGTCTGCTCCCAAACATCGAACCTTAAAGAGATGGGAGACGACGGAAAATCTGAAATAGCGTAGTTAGGCTATTCATGTTTGGTTGAAATCTATTAATCTGAGAGCAAAAGTTTTAGTACAAAGTTAGTTATACCTCACTCATTAAATTATCGGATTTTTTAAAAAAGGAGCAAAAATCAAATTTGAATTTAAAAAAAGGAACTTATTTAGTGAGATCTCGTTCTCAGAAGTATTAATTAATATTGTTTACAATCACAGGAAACGAGTGCAGACTTAATTATCTCTTTTTTCGAAAATCCAACTTCATATTATCGAATATCGATTTGAAATCATCAAATGAGTCTTTTAAAAAGGAAAATTTTTTTGTCCTGTTCACGTATAAGGAGATAGAAAAATAGTAACAAACGTTTTTGTCAATCCTTTTTGTTTCACCAT
The DNA here is from genome assembly GCA_026289955.1 of Argiope argentata. Classification (NCBI taxonomy): domain Eukaryota; kingdom Metazoa; phylum Arthropoda; class Arachnida; order Araneae; family Araneidae; genus Argiope; species Argiope argentata. The sequence continues at coordinate 3,264,976 of JAOUZG010004491.1, read as the reverse complement.
AAAAAGAAGCATTTTCAAAAAATATTGCATTTATTCACTTGAAATTTTTACCAGTTATTTTATTCTATGCAACATATTTAAAAGCAATTACAGAAATTTTAGCTATTTTTTTTTAATTTGCGCTTTTTCGAAATTTTTTGAGCCAGTTAAGTTACATGAACTTTAGAAGGCTCATTGTATAGATTCTTTTTTAAACTTAAAAACGAAAAACCGATGTTACAACCTCCAGCCACTTCAATCGATATCTATTAGAAAATGGTCAACCCAACAGCAAATAAAGTTGTCTTTATGTACTTTTATTAAATCAAAATTCAATTTGGCTGGACAATAAATTATCAATCCAATCATTATAAAAAATAACCAAAATATTTATAAGTATTATGAGCATATATTTATCTTTAATATGCGACTTGAACAAAATAACATTAAAATACAAAAGTTTCCAAAGTATATAAAAACACAAGCTAAATATTAAAAGTCTCTAAATGATAAATAATTGTTGCAATTGAAATTTTGGCAATCAACATTGTTTTTTTTCAGTTAGATTACCAATTTTCGAATTTTTATCTAAAATGGATGAGATAACACTGAAGAAGCTGCAGAAAAAAAATATTGATATCGGAATAGGTATTTGTCTTATAAAGCGCATTGCTAATTTATAAGTCAACATTTCAGTAGTTATATAGTTTTTGCTTTCTCTTTTACTATCATATGCGCGATTTTCTCTATCATGATTGTAATTGGAAATAGTTTTCCCTTCATCGTATCCATACTTAGGATAAAATATGAATAAACGAATATAGCATAGACATTCCAAAACACAACTCCTAATTATAACGCTCATTATGTTTTTATTCAGTTTGAATAATAATATCAAATCTAAAAATAAAATCGTATATAAAGTAATAACAAAATTACTAATTAAGAAAAATGTTTTGACTTCCAGATTTCTGGGATTCAATAAACACTGTATTTAAAATAATAAACTTATTCGTTGTTTATAGTCAATGTTCGCACTTACATAACAAAACCAGCAATAAAAAAAGGATATATTTTACGATGTTTTTTTTTCTCTGGGTCAAATGTATTGCTTTCGTTAGAAACTTACACATTTACATTTTTATCTTTTAATTACTGGTATTTTTAATCCGAAAAATAAAGAAGTATTATTACATTTGGAATTGGGATATGCTTTGCAACTTGCTAGTTATTAGGCTTCTTTTGAATTTATCAAATGTAATATTCTTACTTCATTACAAAGTAATCCTTTAAAAATATTTAGTTGTAACATTTAATTAATTATTTAAATGAAATTCCTTTAATTAACTAATTTAATTAATTCCTTTAATTTCTTGGATTTTTTGTAATATTATGAAAATATTTTTTAATATTCTATATGTCAAATACAATATTTTTTGTACAATTGAAAAATAATTATTCGTTTTGTAAAAATATTTGGCAATTCATGAATTATGTTAAAAATCAAAAATCGTTTGCAGTAAATGAAATTATTTTTGTTCGCTTTCAAAAGAGGAATTAATTTTTTATTAGTAGTATTTGTATTCCATAATTTAAAAAAAATGTATCAAAAAGTTTCATTTTCATGTTATGAATAAGAAATATTATTAACATGGAATGAAAGTACAATTATTTAAACTTTGATGTTATTACTGGAAGAAGTAAAATAAAATGACAAAGAATGGTAAGTGTATTTTGTTCCATTTTAAAGCTGTAAATTTCTTTCAAAAGTTTTTAAAATGCTTGTATCAACTACCAATAAAATAAGTTACATATATATCTCCATTTAATTAAAACTTAAAATTCTTTGTTGTTTTTTTAACGAGAACAATCATAAAGATTATTTTTTATCACATGAACGTTTTTTGTTATTGAATGGAAAATGAAATATAGATTTAAGAATAATAAAATTTAGATAAAAAAATTTTAACGTACGATTAATGAAAAATTATTATCTCAGTCTATAATTAATAAGTTTATAATAATATTTCTGTGATACTAATTAAATGCAGTTCAATGAAAAGGATATATAAATTAAATAGAGTAAGGATATTTAGTCTATGTATTATATTATGTAAGGATATTAGTTTAGTACTATGTTTAGTTTAAATACATCAAATGAAAAGTAATTAGTAAGAGATTTATGGTCATCAATTGCATGTCATTCAGAGAAAAAGTACAAGCTTAATATTCGTAGAAACCTCCAGAACTCCCACCACAAATTATCAGATCTAATTTTAATTTTAGAAAACAAAATTTTGTCCCTAAAATTTAATGTGATACCTTAAAAATTTCAGAGAGAATATATAAGAAAATAATTCCTTTAATTTTTTTGGATTTTTGCAATATTTTTTTTAAAAAAATTGCAAATTGTAAAGGCTTAGAATCCTGTTATTTGTGAGCAAGGAATGTACGAATTGTGTCTATTTACATAATATTTTTTACGATTTTTTGATACAAAATTTTATAATATAAATGGAAATTATAAAAGTTTTCAATTAAAATACTGAATAAAAAGAAATTATTATTTTAAAGAACTGATTTAACTAATAATATTTTATTTTAGTAAAGTGTTACTAATTATGAATACTCGTATAACATCATTGGAATTTTGATCTCAATGATTTTTTTATATTTATAAGTATTTTTGAACAAGTTAAATTTATTGATTAGAAATAAAACAATAAGTATAAAAATTTTGTCTATTAAATCAAACTATTTGGGAAAAAACTAACTTTTAAATTATTAGAAACGTACTTTAAAATCATTTTTAAAAAACTGTAATCTGCTTGTTTTTATTGCTATCTAAATACTATCAGGTATTAGTTTATATATACAATCTTTAAAAACTATTTAAGAATGATTTCTGATTAAAAAATATAAACATTTTTTTCTAATAGAATATTAAATGAAAATATTTGTGGAAGTCTGTTCATCCAAATGTAAACATTTGAGTATTTTCTATTCCTTTCCCACCTATATAAATCCTTTATAATTTATCTTATGAAAAACAGTTTTATCCTCCGAATTACGTATTTATGTACAATTCAATATAATATGCAAGTATTCTAAGATTCTTGTTTAAGATCTGTCTTTAGAATTTTGCTTGTCTAAATATCATGATTCTGTATTAATTGCTCCATCGAAGCTATTGAGTTCATGGATATAAATGCTTTGCTCAGTTTAATTTTGCTAAATTGTTATCAATGTTTGAATCAACACGAGATATACTTTGAGATGAATCTCATAGTTTCCAGTTGTAGTCAAGCTGGTATCAAAACTTGAGGAATTAAGTTCCGAACTTTCACCAGTTCGGCAGCTAAGACGTTACTATGTCATTGAGGTTCAGCAACGTTTTGGAATAATTCAAGTAGCATAAATGTTTTTACACTGTTTTCTTTAAATAACAGTTCCTTACACACTCCTTACATTATTTCTGAAACTAGGAAGTTATTTTCCCATCTCAGTGTTGTACTAACAATGCATTTATTTATTTGCTTTGAGGTAGATTACAAAATTAAATTTAGAAATAGTATTGGAAAAAATTAATTAAAATTAATTGTACTTCGTTCAGATTTTTTTAAATACAAAATGCATACTTTATGCCTCAGATTTTTCATTTTTTTACGAATAAATGTCGTTTTCTTTTTACCCCGCTAAGGTGAAATGACCTTATTTTGAGATGACCTTAAAGATTTTTCTGATTATGTACAACTTTTTATAAAATCCTTTAAATTTTTGAATGCTAGCTGTAAATGTAATTTGAATTACGTTACTAAGCATAATTTAATAGACATTATACTATTTATTAGAAATTTGAAAGAGGAGATTTATTAATTTTTTGTATTAATTTAGTTTTAAAATTTGAATGATGATACAGATATCAATTAATTAGCGATGAAATTATTTCAATTTCATAAGTAATAAATAGCCAATTTTGCTTTTACGCGAATAAAGAAATATAATTCAAGACGTATTTTAATTTTATATCCAGCATTTGCTTTAATTCTGATATAAGTATTCGCATTTTCACTTGCACCTCTTTTTCTTAAATGCAGTTCTATGTATGATATTTGTAAGTTATACAATGTATAAGTTTTGTTAATGCTGAATTCTCTATAGCGATACGTAACAACCTAGAATTTAAGGATTGACTCAAATAAGTAATTTTAAAAAGGAAAAAAAATTGTTATTTCGGATTTTAACGTTATTTAAAGCAAGCTTGGATTTCATAAAAATCTTTAATAAATGAAATATTATATGCAAGTTTGCTTTTCCCCATAAAGACATTTCCCCTTTTCATAAGGATATTTTTAAATAATATACTTATTTCATACATTTCATAATTAATAAATTAATACTTTTTAAAAAAATTCTTTGATATATACTGATGAAATGCTAAAGGTTAGGTTTCACATACATAGTGCAAAATTAATTTTTTTTAAAAAGTAACTTACCACCGATGAATTTATTAAAGATGCTCGCTGTTTGTCTTCAAGGTGTATCCAATATCCAAATGTTTAAGAAAATTCCGAAAAAATATAGTGAAGAAATGTCACATATTAAAAACCTTCAGACGTATCATTCTTTGAAGTAAATGCTCTATAAAAGATAGTTAAAGTCAGTATTCTCTCTTTCACAAACTGCCTGTGGATTGCTGGATGATGGTACTGACAATCCTTTCCGGAGGGCTCAGATTAGGTGTGAAAATTCCGCCACTTATTTAACACCTGATGAGTTGTTCGACAACGTTACGTGCGTGGTCAGCTTATGTGGCCTTTTTTGCTGGTCTGGACTGCAAAACTGCCCAAAGTGTGGGGGGTAATAAACTGCCACCTGGTGGTGGAGCTGTAACGTGATCCCTTTTGACATGGACATTGATGCTTCATGCATCAGTGCGCATTGAGAGGGATGGCTTTGGGTGTTTTTGACTTCATTCCTTTTTCATGAATTTTTGAGTGGTTTATGATATAAATTATGTCCGTAAAATTTCCGGCACTTATGACGAGCAGTGTCCCGCTATCCAAATATTTCCTATAAATTTGAAAATCTATTATCTGAAAATAAAAAAAAGAAAGTTCGCCTAATTTTGGTGCAAGGTTTCATAAAAATAGATGATGGGATGCCCAACAAAGGTTTTTCATTTGTGATCCCGTGCCTTAGGGCAGATTAGATCAATACATACATGAAAAATTTCGTAGACGATTCCTTTTATATTCCTTCTTTGATTCTCTTATTATAAGTATAAAAACAAAATATAATAATCTGCTGCTTTAGAAATAATTTTAAAAGTAATTAAAATACTAAAATTTTATATGGAATTCTTATAGCTTCTAGTATACATGACAAGAATAAAATAAACTATGCAGTGAAAATTCGAAGTTATTTTTTTTAATATCAAGATTTAATCTTTATTATACACCAGCCGCCTTTGGAAACCAGCCGGTTCGCCTATATTAATGATCTCTAAAATGTTCAATTAATATCTTAAGTAATGTTTTCTCATAATAGATTTTTCCACAAAGTATTTTTAAGATTCATATTTTGATAATCATATTCTTTACTCATACTATTATGTAGGCCTTAAGAAATTCTGTTATGAAGTTGCATTATGCGTCTCTATTTTTTTTCTATAATGCCCTTAAAGTTCAATTTTAAATTAAAAATATAAATGATGAAATTTCAATTAATATAAAACTATATTTTCGTGAATTCCAGTATTTTTAAAAAATTATAAAACCTGAAAACAGAATCGTTTGGCATTGAAGTCTACAGAATAATTTTCTGTTCTACAGAATAATTTTCATGATTTATAATACCTCAAAGAATTGTCACTGATTCAACGAAAAATTCAGTTTTTATTTTTATTCTTAAAAGTATATAAACACTTTCAATAATAATATTTTTACCCCTTTATAAATATGTTTCAAAAAATTCTGACATTTAAATTTTAGATAGTACATTGGTCCTAAGGAATCATATTATATAAAATATTTTTGACTCTTCAATTTTTAAATAAATAAATGTACGTTTCTATCTTTGGCTTTCAAATCCGATCGCTTTAGGAAGTTTTGAATGGAATAGCTTAGAACAATCAACATTTTCATAATCTTCGGTGAATCAGTCTTGAGAAATTTTGGCGCTAATTGATGTATTATTTTTGAGCCGTTCGATGAAGTGATCTTAATTCGCCCTTTTGTATTGAATAGTGATATTCAAATTTTCAATTTCAGTGACTGATTTAATTAATTGCAGAGCAACTCTTTTCATTAAAAATATTGCTGTCTAAAGAATATATTGATAAATATTATTTACAGAGTAGATGATCTGAATAAAAGCTAAACATTCTTAATTTATTAAAGTATTTATTGACTCAAGTTACATAAAAGTATTATTATTGACTTCATTTAGACCATTTTTACTCATTTATTTCTTTTATAAAGTTTTATAAATTAGTCCTTAATTGAAAAGATATTCATTAAAACACGTTTGCCTTAAAGCTGATTAACTAAATTAATAATGTAAGAATTATAAATATTTATTATAATGTAAGAACACGATGTTATTTTGGCTTGAGGCTTTTGAAGTTATATAATGCACGGGCAGAAAATTGGCATTTTATCGCTTTTGAGGAATAAATTTTTAGCTTTTAGAGTTATATGATCATGATGTCATATATGGCGACTTATAACCAATAAATAGTTATAACTTAGTACGAATATCTAAATTATGACCGATTCTTCTGTCTAGCCAGGGAAGGACAGTTTCGTCCGAAGAAGCACGAAGGAGAAAACGAAAATCCATATGAAATATTGAGGGAAGGAATCGAAAGGTGTACGTTTACAAATATATCATAATTATAAATGTATAAACTTTGTATTTCAAAAGTATTATTATTAAAATGAATGACTTTTTATCATGTCAGAACATGATGTTGTTTTGGGGATGTGATATTTTTTAAAACAATGAATGCGAGACAAAGTTTTTTGGATCGTTTGCAATATTAAAGTGAGTCACTCGATGAAATAATTAAAATGAATAAAAATATAATTTAATTGGTACGAGCACGTGGTGCTTGGCCGTTCTAGAAATGATGTTCTGATACGATGCATTGAAATATGCATAGCAGATTTCCTATTAATCTTTTTTTTAACTTGCTTTTTCAATTTTCTAGCAACAAAGTTTTGAAGCTCGAAAGATATTGAGATAGGGGAAAAAATTGCTTTTCTGAAAATTAAAGAGGATCCAAAACAATAGTGACGTGATCATTTCAAACCAATTTAAGCTGTATTTTCTCAAAAAACTGATTTTAAGGCAAAACTTTTAGAGCTCGATTGATTTTAAGATCTTTTAAAAAAAGACATCGTTTTACTAAATATCGACGCACGTGTAAGATGATAGTCATTTGATTGTTTCAAACTGGTTAAAACTTATTCAGGATATTAATTAATTAAGACAAACAATGACTCAAAAAATAATAATGCTGTCACATGATTACATGAAGTTGGCGATAGCAGATTTCAATTTTTATTTTTTATTTCATTTCTTACAGGCACGTGTTGAAAATGACATTTTTATTTGTTTAATTCACAATAATAGTTGATTAATCTTTTTGAACTTTTGTCAATATGGTGGCAATATGTTGATAAAAGTTATTTTTTTTCCATTCGCGCGTAATGTACACGTGCAGGTTAAATTTTATATTTATTTTTGTAAAATAAATAGTTGAAAAATACGGTAAAAGTATTTATTTAAAAAATCGTTAAAATAGAAGTTTAAATTGGAGTTAAAAACATTACTATCACTAAAGAGTAATTTTATGGTCTTAAATATGATTTAAAAACAAGTTTTGTACTGTAATATTTTCGGATGTTATAGCGAAAAAACTTCAAATTACGCTTAATTTTTAATTAATTAAAATTGCAATTGAAAATTCGAAAAAATATCTCCGAGGTGCACATTCCCGTACTCCAAGGCACACACATGGCAAATTTGGTAGCTGCAGGTCTATCAGCCTGGCTTGTAGAGTGCCAATACACACACATTGAGCTTTATTATAAGTGTAGATTTAAAAGATAGAAAATACGCAAAATAAAATAAATTCTTTCAATTTTGTTTGTGTAGTCATAATAGTAATTAAATCATATGGACCATCATTTTTTCAAAACTTGAATATTATTTCTGATAAAAGTAAACAGATGTAAAAAATTATTTCTACATTTCAAAAAGTAGAAGTTGGCAAAAGGCGGAATAGAAAAATTAATATCTTTTAATGAAATTTACGTAAAAAATATTTTTTTAATGAAAACTAAATCATGAGCACTGATATTTTCTAAAATAACATATCAGGATAACAGTTACTCTCCAATTAAAATATCTCTCTCCCTAATAAGAAAATTCTATTTTAAATAAAATTTCAAAACAATATATTTTTCCTTTATTATGAATATTTTATCAATTAATATTTAATTACTATCTGGCACTCGGCGCATTGCTGCAGCAGAAGAAATAACTTTGAAAATATCGTTTGAAATTTGATATAGGGATCTTTTTTGATTAAGAATGGTAGGAAGAATGATATAATTTTTTTTGTCAGCATTCATTGAAATTGAATGATATACAAAGAAGTATAAATAATATTTATTCCATTTTTAAAAATTCTTATTTAAATGTTTTAGGGTACAATATGTTTTTCTCCTTCTTCAGAAAAAATAAATAAATTTCTTGACCTTCCTATTGTGGACATCCAACATAGAACATACAACTCGCTGTGTAAAAAGCATAGATTTTCTAGATCAATACGCACACTTGAAGTAATTGATTTTGTCCCTTGTTGATGATCGTGGATAATGCAAGTTGAATAGGGAACTGCAGTCGTTTGAAATAAAAAGGCATGAAGGTGGGAATAATGGGAATGCGCGGACTGCGCACAAAATGTAACAGAAAAGTTTTCATACGAAATATTACATGCAAATTTGAATAATTCATAATACAGAAGCGGTTCTTTCACGGGAAAATGATAGATTCTCTGATTTGTATAATTTTTTAAATTTTAAATAATACAGAAATTTTGGGAAAATGCAAATTTCGATTTCGCATGTCCTTTCTATCTATACTCTCCCTTTGAATTAAATGATCCATCTACAAAATCGGCTGAGTATTTATAATACAAGTTTCTTCAATTCAAACCCAATCAAAATTACTTAAATCATCACGTTCACAAGATAAAATGGGAAAAGTATCATATCTGTATCTATATAATACTTTAAACAAACTGTGGGTTTGTCTCTGATCGTTGTCATAGAAGAAACCCTGAAGAAATTTTTGCAAACTCGTGTAATGAGAACCATTAAAACAGGCGGTATTTCTTTAAGGAATCTTCATAAAAGAATGCTGTTTCGTCAAATATACAAATACATACTTTTACTTTTTGTTTATCTGAGGGAATTTTTATAAAGATTTTAATAATAAATTTTTAATTAAATGTTGATAAATTTGTTAAAGTTTCTTTAGTTGAATCATTCTGTTAAAATCTTTCTTTCTTTTTCCTACCAGAATTACATTTTTTTTAAATCTAATAAACTTATTTTCATATCATATGCAAATTTTTAAATCTATATTTATTTTGGAATTGACTGTATTCATAGTGAACTCTGTTTATTTAATTTTTTTAATTTTAAAATCAGGAATCTTTGGTATTTGGAAAAGCTTTTTTTACAATTTCACTGCCGAAACAAAATAATCAGCTCAACTATTTTGTAAGCTGTTCAGCGGTCAATGACAGCATTTTTCCGGGAGCCAACACCAGACATACATAAGTGGTGAGTCAAACGTCACTTCCGATATACACGCCCTGCCCAGTCTTTTTAAGCGTTTAATATTTTTTTTACTGCATTTACCTCGCTCCGATTAGCTTAGCTCCGGCTAGGATTTACTGATGAATACTAAATTTCCGGTGGTGCTTTGTTTCTGTAGAAGACTTTCAGTCGTTGTGGGAAAAGTTAGTGTCAGATTTGATTTTTGAGGGGTGTGACGAAAACTATAACATCAGACTATTCAGTGAATGTTACAGTTTTCTTTCATTAGCAGAATAATAGGATATTTCAAATATTGTGAAGCATTCTACTTTAAGCTTTCTGTAAGCTAAATCTGTCAGCTTTGTAACGGATATGACGAATGAAATTGAATTCAATCGAAACTAAAAAAAGATTAAGAGAATATTTTTTTTCTGATAGTAATACTTACAAAGTGAAAGAATGAAATGGAACTTGTATGCTATATTTACAACTTTGTGCTGAAATCGAAGGGTTTTGACCCTAATAGTTTCGGTCCAGATTGAATTAACGAAGCTTAACGTATAATAGTTTACAGAAAAAAATATCAATATCTTTTTTTTTTCCTCTCATATTTCGTTTGTATTGTTTGCCAACTTCATGTAGAATAAAGACTAACTTTTTATTCAAGAATTAGTGACTATTCAATATTTAATTAATCGTAATTATATAACTATATATACATATAATTAATTGCAATTTTAGAATTATACAATTATAATACTTTAAGACCAAATAATCCCTTTAAAAAGAATTATTAAACCATTTTTAATTTCCTCTTTTTTTTGCTAAATTTTCCTCAGCATAGATTAGAATTAGTATTTTAAATTGCTCCATAAATTAGTGAAAATGTATTCATTTGTAGATAGTATTAAAAAATAAGAAGTTGTTGGTCATTGCCATACGCTAACAAAATGACAAATTATCAACATTTTTTTTTTCATAAAAAAACAATGGAAAGGTAAAAAATTATTAGTTTACAAAATTATTATGAAGCAGGTAATGAGTCTCTAAAGAAATAATCTTGTAAAATTTAGTTCGTTAGAATAACTGGGAATTACTTCAGCATTTTACTCACTTCACAAAAGTAAATCACCACTCTCTAACATATAATTAATGATTATACAGTTATGCCTTAAGATACGGCTCATACACTTCTTATGTTATTGAGATAGGATTATGAAGCAACAATTTTTGTCTTTTAAAATAATGGTATAAATAAATCAAAGAGTAATTTTAGAGGTAGTTCCATAAAAAGGTAATTTTCCTTCCTTTGCAGAGCACTCAAAGTTTATCTCTGCTGAATACACTACTGTTCCATTTTTTTCTAATTTTTCATCCTCTTTATGTTTTCAATTTTTTGCCCTCCCCCTCTCAAGAAAAAAAATTACCTTTTTTATATTTATTTTCTAAAACAATTCTCAAACTTTATAAGTTTGAACATTAATTTAATAAAATTTTCAAAAGTTATATATATATATATATATATATATATATATATAT
>JAOUZG010004491.1:3231984-3253222 GCA_026289955.1 Argiope argentata | reverse complement strand
ATATATATAGTTGAGGCTGGGACAAATTGGTGCCACTAGAATTTAACTATTTTTGAATAAATTCAAATTTTGATTACATTTTTATTCTTGCCATGTATTATTATAATGGTCTTTTTTGCAGTTTAAGGCATTTTTATTTTAATACAATCGATATTTTTTTCTAATTTATAAAGGCAATTAAAAATTGTTAACTCGCATCAGTGCTGAGGCAAGATAAAAATCCTGCAACAAATCGAAAATGTTTTTACTCTTAGAACATCTGAGACAATGATGAATCAATTAATCACTGTCTCAGTGATTAATTGATTACTTTTTGTGATTAATTGATGATTCATTATTTTGCTAATTAATTAATGATTGCTCAGTGATTCATTGACTGCGGTGCTTTTTGCTTAAAACTATGCATTTAAAGAATTATTCCGTTCAGATAACAGTAGATTAATATAACTCAAAATCAGTTTTTTTGTAATAAAAAAATTAGATACAAATTTCCTACCTTCTAATTTTGAGCATACCTCACTTCCACTGTTTAGCTTTTTCAACGTTCTGTACTATTAATATGATGGAGGATCAAAATCAATCTAACTGCAAGTAGGAACTGCACTGTAAATTCTTTGGGTCTCAGATAATGTCTTAAATGTCAGGTTTCTTAATTTTTTTCTATTGAAAAAAGTTTTCAGTCTGCTCTTAAAGATGATTTTTTAACGAAGATTTCCTTGCGTTTCTAATATTAAATTCTTTATTGTATTCTACGTGTTTTCTTTTCGGTTATATCTACAGAAAGATCGATAGAATACTGTGGGCATATGAGAACAGTGTCGTTTGAAGGAGTTTGTGGTTCATGTAGATCAAGAAAATCACACAAAATGCGTGTTGCAAAAAGAATGCATTTGAAAGCCGAATTGAAAACAAAAAATATAATTTGCGGTATAATGATATCTTCAACTTACCCAAGTATTTTTATCTGATTGGAATGCATTGATGAAAAATGCTTCAAAAATGCAATACTGTAGTAAATAAAATTTCGAATTGTATATATTTTTAAAAAGTTTTTTACTTTATCTAAAAATAATCGAATACGTTGGAAATTTTTTTAATTATTCTTATATGCAGATTGTGCTATTTGAATTCTTAATTCTTTTTTTAAAATTTTTACACTGCCACCTCCGACTGTGCCCTTGATTAGGATCAATCTCATCTTCTCTTTGGAATAACCCAATATATATATTTTTTTATTATTATTGATATTATTAGTTAATCTGTATAAAAATATTTTTCGGCATTGTCTTTTATTGTAATCGAATGATTTTTTAAAAAAAATGTTACATGCGGTTCACACAGAATCATTAAATTTTTACATAAATCATAACAATTTTTATTTTATTTATTTATTTCCGAATTTTATTTATTTATTTTTAGAATTTCATATAAGTATATATACAACGAAGGCAAAACTGCATGATTTAAAATTTTTATTAAAAATTAGAGTGACCAGTGAGATTGAAAGACATTTTTATAATTTTCAGTTGCTGCATCAGCAGAGGGTTCTTTAAACGAAGGAGGCTTGTCGAAAAGCTGTAGCATTGATATTTGTAACATTTATGGAAGCTTCGAGTACTTTTTTAGATTTTTTGATTTCACATTCTTTCACTATGTTGTAATGTTTAATTGACTTTTGGTATTACTGTATTTTTATCTGACATTGTTGCAAGAACTTATAATTTGTTCTTTATTGGGAGTTTTTTCATCTGAGTTTGTTCAGAAATTTTGACTTTAAGTTTTTGCTTTTTTACATTTTCTTTAATTAAACATTAGTATTAATTAAATAATCGTTTTTTTGCTTTGAAATTTTATTTTTGTATTCAAGTTCTACATTTTCAGTTATAGTGTCTTACACTAGCTCCCTATGGTTTGGTTGGCATGCGAACACTAGTAAATAACAAAATAAAGTTAGCAAAGACACCTATCCTAATTAATAACAATAATAATTGTTTTCGCTTAGAAAGGATTCTATGTGCACCAAAATTAAACTTCCTAGCATCAAATAGAAACAGAAAGTGGACAAACATATTAATATACTTTGGATTTCCAGATGATTTTACTGATCCTAATTGCTACGGGGCGAGTGAAAATGCGACAGTTTGTCGAACACACAGACTCATTTCCTGTTGATATCGAAACACCCTTTTTTCAGACAAAACGACAGACAAACCCATTGTAACCAATTCCTAGTTCTAGGACATTCCTCTGAATAAACGACAGCACGGAATGACAAGATTAGACAAAAGGGGTCTGGCAACAGCTATGCATTAGTCACAAACTACGCCCTCTTTCGGACTTCGAACAAAACTCGAAATATTCTTTTCAGTGAGTCATCAGGGTAAAACTTTTTTTTATTGACACGGAAAAAGTCTGAAAAATTGTTGTTGGCTGCTAAAAAATGCCGCCCCTTTTTGATTCGAACTACTAGGTTACAGGAAACTGCTCTGTGTTAATAGATAACAGAGGATGTGGGCGTATTAAAGTTTAAAAAACCCACTCGTGTCAATGGCAAGTTTATATTCATCTCCGAACAGTATACTTTTCTATAAACTTAATAGAAATTCAAGTATTACGAAATAGTAGTATCAAAAAAAAGTTTCAGCTTATTTTATTTTGGTTCCATTGAGGATGCTAAAGGAAAAGCTCAAATGAACTTAGACACGTAATACACGGAACTGCCCATAGGAAAATAAGATAATGACCTTTCTTATTTTGTAAATGCCATTCCCCTTCAGTGTTTGGATACGAAGAGATTTTAAACGAATACAAATTTCAACTTTCTTATACTAAAATCAAACCAATTAAAAATTATCAAACCATATTCATTAAACAGTGATCCTGTCAGTAAATATTTTGCATCATAATTTGAAAGAATCTTTTTGTTATTATTGTGAACGTAAAAAGCATTTACGTTCAGTCCGTCCAAAGAGAAACATTGAGTATCTTGCGAAGATCTATGGATTCTAACTTTGATGATTATCCACCAGCATTCCAACAGTAACTTTTACATACTCATATATAATATGTAATCGTATATCATGGCTGTAACGTAATTTGCATCCGTGATACCTTCATTATAATTCCTCATGTCGCCACGAAACAAACCCTTTTATTATAGTTTTAAAGTACTTTGCTTATCCCTCATCTCATTCAGTGTAATCTCAAAGATTATATTACGCATATACTATTCCTTAAGGTTATAAAATTTGTATTAAGGGGATTCATGTTAAATCTGGCATTTTATTTTAAACAAGAATTTAATATTATGACAATGGAGGTTGTTTGCCCCTTGAATTAGTCTGCCATGGTTTATGCCAAGTAAGAGGTAATCTTTCTAAATGAATGGGTTTTCCTTTGGTATCTCTTAAACGCCATAGAGAAAAGGGAATCTAGTTAGATAATAAGTATGAATCATATGCGAATCATGCAGAAACCAATTTATTAAGAATGTGAAGCGCATTATTGATAGCTTCATATAGTGAAGATAACCAATATGTTGATGCCTTTAACTGATTTATTAGGTTGAAAATTTGAAACTGATCAAATTTTATTTATCTAATTAGTTGTGTTCATGAGCTACAGTTCACATTTAGACGGCTGAATAGACTAATACACAACCGACTTATTTATCAGATTTCATTCAAAATTTTTATACATATTTATTATTTTGGTGATAAAACCAGAAACCAAGTTTCATCCATCTAGTTTTTTGTATTCCCCAATAACCTATTCATTTACAATCTGATCAACCGAAAGACGCATTTAATTAACAAATATGTTTTCTATACACTCAGGAGATCTGAACAATGGAGACACTTCAAATGTTTTCAGGCAAATTTTTTGATGATAAAACATTCTGTTAAACATAAAGTTACAGAAGAGTGAAATTATTCTTTTTGTTTGCTATAGTAGCATTTCAAAAATATGCTGCTAACTACGATTATATAAAAGTTTAAATTTTTGTAGGCTTTTCATCAGTACATTTATTGATTTAAATAGATAATATATCATTCTTTAGGACATTTAGATATTTTTTTTCAGATAAAATTATATTCCTCTCTCTACCCATTTAGATATTAGCTACTGAACTGCAGTTAAAATTTATATTATGTAGAAAGATTTTATTATCAACTGTGCATTTTTACTTTCCCATATAAGACGTATACAAAAAAAAAAACATCGTAAACACCTAATAGCTTTCTCTGATCCTTGAGCACACAATAAGCTACCTTAAGAACAAAAAAAGAATTTATTTGTAATTATGTTTGCAAATTTTTTTCTTGGATCGTCAGTGAATCTGGTGCAATACTAAATGAAGAAAATTTCAAGTGTGATTTTTATACGAATATAGATTTATATAAATTCAGATAGATTGATTCAGATACGTAGATTTTGTATAGATTCCTTTATATTTTTATATAGATTTTACATAAATTCTATTTATAAATTTTATATAAATTCCAGTATATAGATTTCTATTAAATTTTTAAAGAAATCCATGTACAAAATTTCGCTCTAGTGCAAGTGAGTACGATAAATATGAAACACAAAGAGCTGAATCAATAATTCACGTTTTCAGCTTTTAGAGGGTAGATATTTATCATTTTAAAAAAAAATTAAATCCATAAAAAGGCTGATTGTTTACACATGTATTTTTACATTCTTATAAACACGATCGCTCAAAAATACAGCGACTTTAGTGTAAATTTGATATACGCCACATTTTAATTTCAATCACTCGGGAAAAAAAGTCGTCCTAAAGACATATTTGGAAGTCATCACTTTAATGTAAAGCACAAGACGCTCATGTGCAAAACTCAGAAAGAAAAGAGAGAGAGAGGGGAAAAAACCCTGAGCGCTCGAGTCGCTCATTGTCTTATCAAATATCCATACCTTTTACCGGTAAGGGATGAGTGGAGGATGTGGTTGAAGATAATGCATCTATGACAGATTATACGAGAAACTTTCTAAGGTATCAGTCCTGATGTTGTTTTTTTTCATGTATTATTTCGGTTCTCAGAATTTTATTTATTGAATATTTTTTTGCTTGAAAGGCTGCTTTTGAAACACGATGAAAAACTGTAAAAAGTTTTTATAGAATGTTTCCCATTTAGAAGAGAAAAACGCTCATTTATTGAAATTTCGTGAAAATTGAGATGCGATTTTCGGGAACAATGCCTATGAATACTAAATTTAGACATTTTTTTGTTTAAAAACTTTGTACGTTACTAATCACCAAAACTTCATTAAGTTGGTTTCCACACTCCTAACATTTTTTTCACTAGTTCACTTATAACATTTATAAGAATTACTAGCCGTCATCCTGACACAGAGGTAGTGCGTCTTCCTCGCTATCTGGGCATCCCGGTTAGAGTATGGCTGTTCTTCTGGGTACTATCTGTATGAATGTGCCCCCCCCTGTAAAAAAGGGCTGTGCAAGCGAATGTGATGAGCAAAATCCTACTTTTGGCCCTAGTTGGCGCTACTTTACAAACAAGAGACGCTTAAAACCGCTGACGGCCGTCAGCGCGCTTGTCCACAGCAAATGCCATTAGTAACAATAAAAATTACTTTTAAATCTTCATTAACAAAATTAATTTTAAAAAATTGGCATTGACCTATACTAGACTTTATAGCGTACTTCATCTAGATGAAATGAAAATTTATTTTGTGTGATGCTCTCAGGTAAATATTTACGATAACCGTCAATTCAAGATATATAAATATTTTTTCTTGTCATTTTCACAATATTTTTAAAATTTCATTTATATTTAGTTCCAATGATACGCACTTAAATAAATGCATTCACTATTTTTTCTGTGATCACAATGCTTGTGTGAACTAACAAAATACATAAATAAAGCATACAATTTTTTTTTCTTCTTTTATATGACTGTTAACATGTTGATGACTAAGTGTGATAATTAATATGTATAAATTTACACGTGAATATAATGCGTATATGTTATACACTTTTATATTTGCATATTATACATTTCTGCAGATGATAGTAGCTATTTAAATATTATTAGAACTTTGTTGGCAATTAATTCCTGATTAAATTTATACCAGTGGTGTAAAATATTTTCCATTTTGCTTTATAAATAACTCCAGATTGAAAAAAAAATCACGAAAAACATTCTGCTGTTTAATACATTAATAAAAGAGTATTTTTAAAAATTATTTCAATTGTTAAAATTTATTTATTAAACCCAATTGACAAAATTTTTATTGGGGAGAAAATATTTAATTGTAACATCCGTCTCCGTCAAAATTTTCTTACACATTTAATGCCAAGTAATGCACGTGTCTTTCTAGGCACTGTAAACGATTCCTCATGTAAACTGTGCATATTGTAAATGGAATATTTCTTCTTAAGCTTTCGGCAATAAAAGAAAATCTTGTATTATCGGAATTTTCTTCAATCAACGTAAATCTCAAATTTGATTATAGATACTAATTTATTAAACCATTGGAAGCTACGTTACGTCATTAGAAGTTTCAATGGAAAATCTTTACGCAGGACAATACTGAACCTTTCATGATTTCAATCTCCTGAAAGACTGCAACGATTTTATGAAATGAATGTGTTATTTATACATTCCCTATACAAAGTATAGAGAAAATATTGTAATAAAAAAAATTTGAATTCGAAACTTACAAATCTTTACTCTTCAGACTGAAAGTTTAGTTCGAAAAACACATTTTTGTCATTACATCTATTTGTTCGTGAATGCGATATATCAGAATCGTTTTCAGATAGACGGATGAAGTTAGGCGTATGAACTTCGGAACAAATTTGTTGATTTCTGTCTTATATTGAACAAAAACCATTCAGAGGAAGTCTGCCTAACTAGTTGTTCAAAAAATACACAAACACTTAAAGAAACCAATGAAAGATTATGAATTTTTAATCCAACATTCTATTAAAGTTAAAACAAATAGACAGCAGAAAGGGGAAAAATTGATTTTTTGAAACTCGGATTATTTTTTAGTTCATTCATAAAATATTTTTACACGCTTAGGTAAAGAGCGGTATTTTATGTATTGTTGTGTATAAACGCTATATTGAATATTCATATGCAAATTAATCTAACATTCTTCCACACGCGATGTGACCGAACAAAACTGATTTTATTATGTTAGATTAGTCACCTCGGAACTTTGTTTTGTATCTAAACATTCCAAACCTAGTGGAATGCTTTTTAAACAAATCGGGTCAATAATAAAAAAAATAACTGAACTATGTTAAAACGGTTTTCTATTATATTTTCTATTATTATTTATAAATTTCCGGATGTACAATAATTGTTCTTCATGCTATACGTTCATAAATGATTTTACGATTTAAGAAAATAATATTTTCAAAATAAAATTCCATTAAAGTAACTAAAAGGAACTACTTATTTGCCGAGAATATGAATTATGTTTAAATTGATTCTCACAATTCCTCCAGCAAAGTAGTTTTATGTTTCAGATTCTGCTAGCTATTAAAAACTTTTTTTAACAACCTGTGTTTTTTTACTATGTATATGAACTTTCTTAAGGAAATCAAAGCCCCATGATATGAAAGTGCCATTCAAATTTTGAACTACCAGGGGAACAACATATGACTGATAATGTATTTTATTAATTTATTTTTTTGAAAAAAATATACATATTGTTTTTGAGACCTTTTTGACGAATTTAAAACAGTCGACGTTAAAACCATTCTCATAGTTAAAAAAGTTATGAGGGAAAATGTATCAGCCATTCAATATAAACATTCCAGCTGGAGAAGAATCAAGCAGGTGAAAGAAAACACAATTCAAAAAAAAAAGAGCCAGGAGAAGAATGAAATTGTTTTCTATGATTTAAAAAAAATCTAAAAATGAAAGCACATATGAACCAGGATAATTTTAGTTACTTTGTAATTTATAAATAAAATATTTTAAGCCAAGAATTATTTTAATAAACGAATAATCTGTAAAAAAAAATGCTTAACGGGACTAACCTTCTTTTGGCAATGTGAATATATCTTCCATTTTCTTTCAACCACAACAATTCTTTATAAAATAAGTACTATGTCATTGTAAATAGAACCTCTTTTAAGTTAGTTACAAGTTAATATTTTTATAAAATTTTAAAATATTTTAATTCTTAGTAAGAAAAATAATTTTATTGCTCTTTATCTTAAAATGTATTCTTTATTTTGGTATTTCAAGCATATTTCAAAAATTACCCAATATTTATAAATGGAATTTTTACTGAATATATATATTGCTATGTTCTACAAACTGGACTATAATTTCTCGTGCATAATCACTTGAAATTTTTTTTAGAGTTTGAAAAGCTGAAATTTTAAATAACTTTATTTCATACACCAATTTAAAATATTAGAAATTAAATTTAAATATAAACAATTTGGGATTCAGTTCCTTAATCTGATTGCTCAGATAATTTAGATACCCAGGATATTGTGTTTAAACAAACCTTTTAACAGTAACCTTAAATTCAAAATAACTTAACTCATTTCTCTAAAACTTTTATTTATATTTATTATTTTCTCAAATCAATAAATATCAATATTAGGGTTTAAAATATAAGTTTAAAGGAAAAATAGAAAATTTTCAAGTGGAAAATTCGAGTTTCTAATGTTTATTGTCTTAAAGATGTAAGATATAAAAAAACAATTCTTTTTGAATTTTTTCAAGATTTGATAGTCGTGTGCTCCCTTGGGCTAATTGCACATACCTTCTCGATATTGTAACTTTATTTTCTTATTTCATTTGTACGAAGCAATTCTAAAAATAAAATCTTTTTTACTCATTTCAAGTTTATAGAAATAAATCACATGATTAAATATTTTATAAAACATTATTTCCTTTTTTAAAAAAAATCCATCGCAACATTTATTTGTATTGCTAAAAATGAGGGGAAACTCTTTAAAAACATCAAGATTGAAATTGCTTGCCAAGTAATTTGATATCGTTAAAAAATGACCTTTTTAGAAATTTAAAGCCCTAAAAATTATTTTTGTAAGTTATCACGGGGTAATTTATGCTTAATTTTTTGTTGAAATTCTAATATATTAAAAAAATTATTACGAGATGTATATTATTATCTTTTTAAAGAATATGCATACAAAATTTAATAATGTAAATCATGTCGCCCGTTCATGAAGAAATAATACACACACCTTTATTAGTAGTAGTGTTTCAGTTTCGTATTTCTTTCGTAACAATATTAAGATTTAGGTTTAAAATTTCTTTATCTTAAGAATATTTGTATTTTAGCGAGAGAAAATTATTAATTTTCTACGAAATCAGAAGAGACATTATCTTCAAGTTAATTACCGCCTTGATTACTAAGCAAGAAAATCAACTTTTTGAAAAAGAAATCTGTCATTAAAGCAAATTTCAGAAAGTTTGGAAGAATGAACGTTTAATCCTGCATTCTAAAAAACTTTTGAAATCAGAATTCAAATGCAGAAAAGATGGAAATACTATAACGATTGAAATAAACTTGAAATTCTATTTGAATGATTTTTACGTACTGAATTTATAAACCTGATTACACTCGAACACAGAATAAAGATCTATTCGGACAAATTCCATAAATTCGGAAGAGTGAAAAAAGTACTAATCGAGTGAGAGGACTGAAACAAATCGGAAATTCCGCCGGACAAAGGCAGCAGTGTCACAAATATCATTGTCCACAATGCGTTGTTCAAAAACAAACTCATCCATCTTTAAATTCAACAACAAAAAACAAAAGCGAGCGAATAAATCGTGAAAGGGAATTAAATAAATAGGAAGTAGATTCTCGTTAAGGGTTTCGGCCTTTTCATCCCAATCCTTTCTAATTATCGTGTGAATTCGTGTTGTCCAGCCAACAAATGCACAGAGGGGACTTTGCCATTGTTTCGGCTAATACTCGCTTTCATTGGGCGGTTATTTTAAGAAACTGGACACATGAAAAAAAAACTGGTTGTTTTATTTTCCAACGTGGGAATTAAGTCTCTGGGGATATAGAATAAAAATAATTGTTTCATTTGTGGGCCAAGGATGATTCTTTCTTTCTTTTTTAATTTGTTTATAAGAATTGAAGAATTTTTTTCTTTGAATTCGCGCGTGATTAATGAGATTTCTTTAAAATTTGTTTTAATCGCTATTGTTTTTCAATGCTCTCTCATTGTTATACTTATGACAATTGCTCAGCTCCATATAATGTTACAATGCCATTATAACCACTCATCCATTTTGTTCGTTCTTTTTTTCTGTAATGCATTTTTGAATCGTAATAAATTGTCCTTCTAAATAAGTTAATTCTAATGCAATGCTAATTTTCCATAATAAATTACCAGAAAAGATTAAAAAAATTTTTTAATCTTGAACTCAATGCACCATAACAAATGAGCCTTTTGACTTAATTCATGCATCTATATTTTGATTTTAAATTACATAGAATTGACATACGCGCATGTAAAAAAAGCATTTAATTCATTTCAGTGCTTTTAAACATTAATCTAATAATTAAAATAACAAAAATTATTTTTATAAAAGATATATAAAAATATTTTTATAAAATTACTAAATTTTGAAAAAAAAGTTGATTTCACTGAAAATATTATTTTTTATATTTTAAAAGGATTAAAAATGTTTTTAGCAATAATAAATTCTTAAGTTACTGGAGAGGAAACTGAGACATTTTAATCCTCTTATTATTAAAAACTTAATTAGAATTTTGATACTATCCAAAATTGGAAGTTTTAATCCGAACCATCTATCCTAAATACCATTGAACAAAATTTTTGAAAAATTCACTTTTATTAAGCACCTATTTTCCAGAGGTTGATAGTTTGAGCCTAAATTGTCTATCCAGCAAATCATTTAAACTAAAATTTTAAAAGAAAAAAATCTATTTTCAGTAAATACCGACTTTTTAAAATTGGAAGATAAAATAGTAATTGTATACCATACAGAACAGTTGATAAATTCACTCTCAGAAAACAAATATTTTTCAAGATTGATAGTTTTAATTCTAACTATCTAGAACACCTAAACTAAAATCTTAAAATATCCGTTCTTAATGCACATCCATTTTTCAAGATTGGAAGTTTTAACCCAAATCGTCTATCCTGTTGAACGCTACTGAGCCTTCTACACTGTAGAGTGAACTAAAATCTCGAATATTCCTATAGTGCATAATTCATTTCCTTTATTTTTTTATAAAGCATGTCACGTGAGTTAATTCACAGATAATATGCCAAATTTCAATCAATATCATCCTAACATGTTTGGTTGGTACATGAAATAGAGTTATTACATTACTATATTGTAAAGCGTCTTTCATTCGTTCACTGGGTCGATAAACTGAGGATCAAGCATGATGGCAGTTCCACGCTAGGCTGATCACCTAACCGAGACATATACCTTGTATAACAGGGTCCTAGATCAAGAAAGTAGATATAGGCACTGCAAGCTTTGGCCCACATGGACTTTCGTACCACTAAGTTTAGTTTATATTATAAAAAGCTGTACTTTATTGTTAGAATATACAGGGTGTTCATTAATTATTTTCGAGGCTTCCGTACCTCATAAGTTTCAAATAAAAATATTACTCAAAAACCGATTACGTATTCGTAAATTACAACTTAAAGAATTTTACTTGACAACAATGCAATCTTAGCGCATTTGCAGTCTGGGTAATTATGACGTCATAAATGAAAATGGTGACCGTGCAAAAAAAAAAAAGCAATGTGTGTTTGGAGGTTTTACGAAACTAATTCAGTCATAACTACTCAACGTCATTTCAGGACCACGTAGAAGAAAGATCCTCCTTCGGATAATTCTATCAGACGCTGGTTGACACAATTTCAGGAAACTGACAGCGTTCTACACCGAAAGGGAGCGGGAAGACCGAGCATCCAGAAAACGTTTACTCGCAGTCCATGAAAATCAACGGGACAATCAACTATGCAGTTACATGTGTCGCATACGACAATATGGAACGTTCTACATAACCACCTTCAGTTGAATGCCTACAAAGTGCAAACTGTGCAAGCTTTAATATAAGCTTTTAATAAGATTTTTGTGCACTTTAATATCATTAATAAAATTCTTTGGGTTGTAATTTCAGAATACGTAATCGGTTTTTGTGAAATATTTTTTATTCGAAAGTTATGAGGTACGAAAACCCCGACAATAATTAATGAACACCCTAAATTAACAACGTTTCAAAAAATTATAGGCGTATTCCTTGATAAAGACTGAACTAGTGAATATCAAAATAGAGGGTAATAATGTTTTCACACGTTAAAAACATATTTTTTGCAAAATTAAATCTTCTTATTTGAATTGCAAATTTCATATTCCTAATTGTTTGAGATTTTATAACTGTTTTATAGTATTTTGAATTAGTTGTAATCCGATTTGTTTGATGTTGTGAAAGAATTTTTTTTCTCTAGTATTTACGGAGAGTTTTATAAATATTTTCTTCATCTCGTTTTTAGCTGATAACAGATTTCACTTCACATGGGCTTTGGACTAAGGTTGGAAAAATTAAGATATAATTTTTAAAAAATAGTCTCTATTTTTTTAAATCATTAAATAGAATCACTAAGCATTTTTACCAATACGTGTTTTGAAAGTTTGAAGATCCAGAACAGCAATAGTATTTGAAAAAATAACAAAGTCTACTAGCAATTTTCGATGTCCAACTTTTTCATTCAGATTATTTCGGCTGTTAAACAATAAATATGGAATAATTTTTTTAAAAAAAATTCACATTATTTCTCATACGACTAAAACGTTCGTATGACAGTTTGTTTAAATTTGATTGCTCGGCACGACCATTCGACAATAAATAATAAGTGCAATTTCTGTGCCAAGCACATTACCTTTTTATGTGCAGGGTAAATTGATGGAGATGTTAAAATATGAGCAACCCCAAGTGATAATTAAAAGACAATGTCTTGGCGGTAGAAGAAATTCATTTGGAAGTATTTGTAGTAAACCCGACATCTCGATGCAAATGAAGGCTGAAAAAATTCTGGCAACACCTATAAGGTTGACTTTTGAAAATTTGTAAAGGAAAAAAAAAGTAACAGAAATGGAATAAGTGAAGTTTCTATAGAAATTTTAAAAAAATTGCTATTCTAACCTTCTTATGGATTGAATTATAGGATGTTATGAATAAAACACAACGTTAACTTCGGACGTGAATTAAAAAGAATAACATTGGTAACGTTATTCATAGATTGGTCACTATGGATTCTAAAAAGACTTTTGTTTTCAAATATGCCATTTTTTCTTCATGTCAATTCTAGAATTCGTCGCAGATTTTGCCAACTCATTTGGAATACTGGGAATTCTTTTGTACAACATTTGAAGCAAGTCAAAAAAAGTACATGTCTATAATAGATTAGATCTTTCTTTTTGATTTATTATGAGTGAAAGCACATTTAAATTGGCGGTTCACAAACCCATTACAAAATTTGCAACTAAATACTATTATATTATTTCCTATTTACCACCAGAGATTGCAACACTTGTTAATGATGTTTTGATAAATTCTGTATACAATGAATTCTTTTAATAATCTGAAAACATAAATTATAAAAAGATGCAGCGAATTTTAGCTACAGAATATTCGTCGACTTAATTCAGGAGAAGAATAGGATATTGAAAAATTATTCGAATTATTAGAGAATATGAGATATCACGCAGAGACGTTGAAGAACTCCAAAAAACATATATTAGGATTATTTTTTTACAGATTTTAACGACATCGGAGTAAACTATTTTGGCAGCATCAACACATTTAACATCAAAACAGCTAAGATTCCTGATAAGATCTGTGAAGTTACTTCTGTTCTTTTAGAAATTCGATGCTGTAAATAAAAACAATTCGAATTCTTTGGAGGAAAAATTAAATTCATGAACTGATAAGCTCGAGTTTTCTTGTAGTCGTTCTTCTTTTGGCAGAAACAGAAGTTAGAAAATACTTACTAATATCGTAATTCATCCGGAAAAATATTGCAAACCTGAAATATGCGTTTCAATTTTCAGAAAAACAAGAATGTAGAAGAATAAATGTGACACGTTCTTTGCCGCAAACATCAAGTTCAGATCACCACTGTGGTGTTATTCCTTTTTATCTAATAATGCAATCCATGATAAAGCTCAAGTTTAAATTTATATTGTTTCTTTGGCTGTTTGTCCTCAGTCTGTGAAGGGCAGGGACACTCTATGGTAAACTCGAAATCTTAGCACAAATGTATGCGACAGAAATTCTGGCAATAACTAAAATTAGCTTTTTAAAAGTTCTTTTTTGGGGGGAGGGGGGAACTTAGCATGGGGGCCCCTAAAGACTTTCTAGCATTCTGTCTCATAAAAGTGTTATTCCTCGCTTCCCTAAAAAAATAAAAACCGTGAGTTTGGATAATGCAGAAAATGCCTTACTTGACGTTCAATAATTAACGAAATATTAACCTCGTATGGATTTATAATTTTCGCTGAATCTATCGTGTTATCTTTAGCTAGATTTTTGGCAATTCAATCCTTTCAAGAGGTTAACAGTATCCGAAATTCGAACTTGTGTTTTAGACCCAAAAGATATAAACCAATTTTGATATCAAATAAAGTTGCAATCATACAGTCGCATACCAAATTTCCTATATTTAAGTCATTGCATTTTTGAATTATCGCCTTAGTATGCTTCTAAAATTACACATTCCCAGACGTTCAACTCTTTGTTGAATTTAGTTTAAAATTTGGCAATTACCTAGAAAATGAATGTTAAATTTATACACCGAATTTTTCTTATTTAGCTCACTTCTTTTAATGATTATAGTATTAACTTATATTCGAACAACTGGGTAAACACAGTTCCTCTGAGTAAATTTTTGTTCAGTGTCAGCGAAATTTGGTTTAATGTGCTGTACCAGTACTCTAGTAGCACAAAAATATTGTACAATATTGATCAATATTCGCAATACTGCTTAATATTGTGTAATATTGTTTAATATCATATACTATCAAACAATGTTGTACAATATTTTGCAACAGGGTGTGCTACCTGGGTAGATGAGCAACTGGAATGTCTTCACTAACAGTATGATATCTCCTGTTTCACTACTCCTTTGCTCGAGTTTATATAAGTTGGTCCCTAGAGGACTGGAAACCATGGTTTGGTCAGATGAGTCACGATTTCTTTTACTAAGAGGTGATGTAGGGTTCGAGTGTGACGCAGATCCCACGATTTCATGGATCCCAGTTGTCAGCAAGGCGCTTTTGAAGTTAGTGGTTTCTGTTTAACATGCAATGGTGTGGGTTGTTTTAATATGCAATGGACTTGGTTCTATGGAAATAATTATGTTTAACTACTTGCGAATTATTTACAACCATTCTCGAACTTCATGCACTGAAATAAAGATGGAATTTTTAATGATGACAATGGGCCAAGTTATTAGAAGTAAGTAGGGTTATTTAGAAGAAAATTCTAGATAATTCCAGGGAGTAATATAGTCACTTAGATGTCCGATATGAATTTCATCGAACATTTATAGGATATAAACGACGTCAATTCGTACCCAAAGCCCTGCACGGGCAACACTTTCGAACGAACGTCTATAGGGATAGCATGGCTCAATATGGGTCACACGTTATTAGAAGATGACTTTTGCCACTTCAGTGTATATAACTTAAACCTACAGCAGCATATCAAGCGTTTTCCACGGATTAGCAATTTATGTTGCATCTCACGTTTTTCGCAGTTGAGTGTTTATTTTTATGATTACATATTTTTATTATATTATATTACTAACCACCTTAAGTGACCAACCGGTTCACCAGTATTAATGCCGACTAAAACGTTCAATTAATTTTTTTTATGTAACTTAATCTGATTATAGGTTTTTCATTATAACCTATAATTAATTTCATTATAACCTATAATTAATCTCATTATAGGTTTTCCAAATATTTTTAAGCTTCAAATTTCGATAGTAAAAATTCACTTATACTATTATGTAGGTCTTAAGCAGTCCTGATCTTTGAACACCGCATCTCTCTCTCATTTTCTATCAATGCACGTAAAATACAGTTTTAAATTAAAGAGGACATGATGAAAATGCAATTAATATAAGGACCTCTTTACTCAATCTAAGCATCTCTTTAAATAAAACTGAGAACTGAAAGCAGAGTTGTCTGACATTGAAGTTTTATATTCACTTTAGAAATTGAAATATTATAAATTTTCATAAATTATAATATTTCAAAGAATTATTCAGAAAGTAGTTCACAGATTCAAATAAAAATTCATTTTTAATTTTACTTTTAGATGTATATAAATGCTCTCAATAATAATATTTAATTTTTTTGGTTTATAAAAATATTTCCAAAAAATTATGAAGTTTAAATTTATAGACAGTCCTGTGGTCTTATAGATTCCTATTCTCTAAAATATTCTTTATATTTCTATTTCTAAATAAATAAATAAACCTTTCTAACTTCTGCTATCAAATCTGGCCAATTTATTTAGTTCTGAATATTTTAAGAATAGAAAAACATTTTCATAATCTAGGGTCAATTACTCTCGAGAAACGTCTTATTAGCTACTTTGAGTTGATCGATAAAGTGATCTGAAATAGCCAGTTTTTATAGAATAGTGTTATTGAAATTTCATAAATAGGTCAACTTTAATTATTGATTTAGTTGAATGGAGAGTCACTTTTTAAAAATTTATCTTAGAGTCTCAAGAATGTTTTGTTAAATATGGTTCACAGAGCAGATGAAAAAAATTAAAAACCATAATTCATAAGCATTTTTCCCTCAATTTACTAAGAATATAATTATATATTTCACTTAGACCATTTGTTAAGAGATGTATGACAAAAAGTTTGCAAATTAGCTGTTGGATTCTGATTATAGAAGATACTTTGTAGATATTAGACCATATTTGCCTGAAATAAAACTGTTTAGTTGAATTAGTAATATATGTATTGTAATATGCCACAGAAAACGTTTCCTTGCATTTACTTTCCAAAAATATCATGCTGCATATTTATTTCTTTTGATGCAGACACGTGCTGAAAATTACATTTTTATATGCTTAATGTGGAATAATAAATGATTTATTTATTTTTATCATGTGAGAACATGAAATTGATTTGGATGTCTACGAAATATGCGGGCCAAAAATATTTCTATCTCCTTTTTCCAGTATTGCATTATTAACTATTATATATTATTCTTTGAAAGCAGATGCATTTTCAAAATGCTAGCCAGCTTTTACCAGTATTGCTTTATCATTACGTGTGATTTTTTTGATAGTAGATGCGTTTTTATTTCGGCATAATTCATTAAAATTCGGAGATTTATTACATTCATGAAGCCGAATTCTCCGATTTTCACCATGCAACTTCTTCTTATAAATAAAAGTAACAATAAAAATCATGACTTACTGTTTTAAAATTTTGTAGAAGGAATTTATTTCCGGTTTTTAATGTCATAAGAATTTTTTTATCAAAATAAAACATATGCTTTATTAGCTATTTTTTAAATTTTGGAATAAGATCGTAAAAGATTTTAGCATTAAGTGGTTTACAACTTATCATCAATTTAGCTCTTGATCTGAGATTAAACGTTAGCTGAGCAGCAAATAAACTTATATTTAAAATGGGAATGTTTCTGTATTAAAGCAAGACTACAATGGATATTTTATTAGCCACATCTGCTTTTTTAAGCAGTTCTTTAGCAATCCCATAGATTTCTCTACCAATTCCGTTGCTTCTCGAATGATGCGTATAAATGAAAGAAAATTCAATATCGCTTTATTTTGTAAATTTTTAAATTTTGTAACTATTAAAGGATTATCACAAACTATAATTTTGGTATTCCAAATCGAGGAGTTATTACTTCAAGTATTTGTATTATTTTTTCCTCCGTATGTTTAATATCAATTCTTTCCACTGCAATACATTTTATAAAATAGCATTTGATTCCTATGAAACATTAAGTCTATTCCTGTTTTCTAGAAAAGCTTCTCAGGAAAAATATGAGATAACAATGGTTCATTCGTCGGGTTTTTTGCAAAAGTTATCACATGTAGATTATTCTCCACTAACTTTTTTTTATGCCTTCGACATTCCTAGCCAATACATTATATGTCGTACTTTGGTTTTGCATTTTTTTAAAGGTTATATGAGTTTCATGTATTAAAGATAACATTTAATTTTTTCAGCGAAAGTTATTTTATAAATTAAAATAAAAAGACATTCACCAAGATGCAAATGATTTTGGAGTTTTTATAAAACTTTTACATTTGCGAGGATTTTTTTTTCTGTTCCTCCCTTTTTACAGAAGTTTGAAAGTTTATTAGTGCCCTCATCATTCTTGAGTGCATTTTGAAACGAATTAATTCTAGAAGATTGAGACAGAATTCATTTTTGGAGGATATTTAAAAATTGAATATATAATGTGTAACATTTCTGTACAATACGTAACTTCATCTGGCAAGTACTCAATAATTATTTCATATTTTAATAATTTTGTCAACAGTTTCTTTAAACGTATTGAAATTTTAATAATTGGCTTTTTTAGTGTTTGTGGTGAAAGGCTTTTGGTGACTTTGAACTATAATTTAATAGTACACAAAATTTGATAGTTTCCAAATTCAGGAAACAATCGTTAACTATTTCTTTCTAAATTTGTGTACAATTTTTTTTCACGTTCAGTAAGCAGAAATGTAGGGTGACCTTTCTACAAAAGGCAAGTTCTCAATCAATTCCTTCAAACTATCATACAAAGATCTTTAGAACGCGGGCTGAATTTATCATTTTTTTTTATATTTTCGAAAGCCTGATTTTATTCTTATGCCCAAATGAAATCAATATGATTTTTAATAGCTCTTTTAAAGGGGCTATTATTTTTGATACATTTGGAAGGAATTTTGATACAAAAATTACCGTATCCAAATATCTTATTACATCTGATTTTCTAACTGGCCTGTCTAATTCATTTATTGCTCTCATATGAGATTGATTTATCTTAAATTCTACTTTAGAAATTATTAGCGTCATGCATTTCATCTTATTGACTCTAAATTGAAATTTTTCAAAGTTAAATTTGAAGCTTTTTAGTTTAGCTCCTTTAAATACATGTAACATCGTTTTGTTATGATTTACAAAGCCGTAAATGACGTTAATGGCTCCTTACTATTAACTGTCTTAAGTGAGAATGTTTAGAAATTCATTACTCCTGTGTTTTCTTTTTCTTCCCTTTTAATTGCTGATATAATGAAATATCCATTACAAAAATAATTCCATTAATTTCTTGATAAATCATCTTGAAATTGGTACATAACTTTATGGTACTTCTCTAAATAAAATTACCATTATGATTCCTAAAATTTCAAAAATTAAGCTCATTACAAAAGATATCCACAATTTTAATTATACTGTGCGTAAAAAAGTATTTTAGTAAAGTATTTACCATCTGGTTCTGATTGAAAGATTCCGATTAATAAAGGAAGTAAGAATCATTTTATGTATGCACTTCATTTCCTGAAATTTTTTTATTGTGCTTGTTTATTTTGTTGATTATTTGACTATGCTTTTAAACCAAGTTTTACCAGAAACGTGAATTAAAAGATTTTGCTTTTTAAAAAGTGGCATCAAAATATCAAATCTCTTCGTAAAGAGACCCAATTCCTTTGTTTACTGTACAAAATTCAGGACAAACTGCAATAATTTTTTACAAACACAGAAAATAATTTCGCTACTGGAAGTATTACTAATGACTGTTTAAATATTCCGAGGATAACAAATGTCATTTTACGGGGTAAAAAAGATCGATTATAAAAACAATCTACAGAAATTGATGAGAAGTTATTTCCCTGGCTTTAAACTAGAGAATAACGGCACTGAACTCCTTAGCGATCTGTTAAATGATGTAAATGCTCAATTAATAACTCAAACGGAGCAAACATACAATTCAGAACCTAGAATTTATGAAACCACTTTCTACCACTGCGCAAAAAAAGCAATTGAAAATGTTTTCGTGGGGAGCACAGAGAAAGAGGCTATTGCAGAAGCATTTAAGCAATTAGCTTTGCTTAAAAGCGGTTGCATGATATATGAAGACGATATCAGTTCATCTGCTTTACCGGAGAAAGCTATCCTGGGACAAGAAGATATAGAACAAGATGAATATAAGAGATCTCAAGTGTTTATAAATCAATTTAAATCAGGAGTGATTAACTTTTCTGCAATGATCAATGCCTCTATTGAAAAAAGAGCAGGTCATTTGCTGGGTCTTCGCATATACAGCTTTGGAAAGATAGTTGCTGAGGTTTCAGCTAGAACTTATAAAAATAAAGATGAGCTATTGCCTGCAGATGTAAAAAATATCATTACCAAATATCTGGAAAAAAATGCTTTAAAGGCGGCTAACAGTGAAGGGAATAAGTGCCTGTTACTTTATGAAAATGGTCTGTTAGATTTCTGCGCAAAACGGAAAATCAAATATGGTTGGTCGAAAGGTAAAGTAATTAGAGAAGATATATTTGCTTCCATTTTCAAACCAAGTATTAAAACACTGTTGAAGGAAATTAATCCAAGCTCTACGATGGATTCAAAAGCACCACAATTCTTGGGTCACATACTTACGGATGTGGCTTTATATCTGGCCCAAAGTAGTTCCGAAATGTGCAAGAGGAGAAAAACAAGTGAAATGGGAAGTGAAGATTTATATCAGTCTGTCAGACTGACCTTTCCGGAACAACTGAAACAGCATGCTTTGCTGAAAGCTTCTGATGATATCGGGCAGTATCACAAAGGATTTTTGGTTTATGATAGGGAACCAGACAGACCAACAGTATCAAGAATAAAAAAGTCCAAAAGGAAGTCTCCAAAAGAAAAAGAAAGGATTTCTGCGAAAGCGAAGAAGAAGAAATCTAAGAAAAAGATTCCTGCTAAATGGAAAAAACCATTGCCTAAGAGAAAGATTCCTGCTAAATCGAAGGGTCCATTACCTAAGAAAAAGATTCCTGCTAAATCGAAGGGTCCATTACCTAAGAAAAAGATTCCTGCTAAATCGAAGGGTCCATTACCTAAGAGAAAGATTCCCGCCAAATCAAGGAAAACTTTGCCTAAGAAAGAGATTCCTGCTGAATCGAAGGAGCCATTGCTTAAGAAAAAGATTCCTGACAAATC
>JAOUZG010004491.1:3210927-3231974 GCA_026289955.1 Argiope argentata | reverse complement strand
AAATCAAAAAAACCATTGTCTAAGAAAGAGGTTCCTACTGAATCGAAAGAGCCACTGCCTAAGAAAAAGATTCCCGCCAAATCAAAGAAACCATCGCCTAAGAAAAAGATTCAGGCTGAATGGAAGGAGCCATTGTTTAAGAAAAAAATTCCTGCCAAATCAAAGAAACCAATGCATAAGAAAAAGATTTATTCCGAATTAAAGAAGTCGTTGTTGAAGAAAAAAATTCCTGCCAAATCAAAGAAGCCAATACATAAGAAAAAGATTCCTGTTAAATCAAAGTCATTGCCTAAGAAAAAGGTGCCTACTAAATTAAAGAAGACAGAACAGAAGAAAAAAACAAAACATTTTATTCCGATGCACAAGGGGAGAGGTTCGAAAGTTAGAAAGACCAGTACTGACAGGTCACAAGTGAAGGTATCAGCAACACCATTTAGGAAAAAAACATCGAAAACACGAACTCCCCAGAAAAATTCAAAACAAAAAGAAACAAAGACTGAAAAACCGTTCAATGAAGCAACGTTTTCTAAAGAGATTCCCACAGCTGTTAGACTCAATTTTGCACCAGCAATTTCAGATATCTTACCGGCGGTTTTTGAAAATGCACACATAGCCCTTACAAAGGAGTCAAAAGACAATATATGTAATATACTTGAAGATGCATGTGATGCATTAGTTTCCGCTAGCATTTCAGCAGCTGATTCAGCTGAATTAAATATAAAAGAAATCAAAACAGCTGTGGACAAACTGTTTCCTAAGCAGATAGGAGACTTAGCCATAGCATTCGGATTGAATGTTGTACAAGCTTGGGAAGATAAACAAAATGAAGTTTCAATAGAATAATATAAATAGAGTTAAATTAGACCATTAAATAATTTAATAAATTATATAATTTTTACTTCTTAGAAAAAATTCGCAATATAATGTATTATTAAGAGATAAATATATTAAGAAATATCTATAATTCATCCAATAAGGTCATGCCATATGAAGAATTCGAAAATTTCATTTGCAAGTTATAATATGTCATCGGCTTCTTAATCTTTTTCTTTCTTGGCGATCCTTTTTGTTTCTACATTCTTACTAGAGACATTGTATCACGGTTTCAAAATTTAAAAGTAAATGAAGAAGCTTTTATTAATGATACTTAAAAGGGATTTCATTCAACAAACGCTAATACATTTTAAATCTAAGTGGGTTATTCTCAATTCATTTAATTTTTGCATGCAGAAGACTCTTAAAAAAGGTTTATGAAAATTACCGCTCTGTTTTTCAACGCAATCATTTTTGCTTTTGAGCGCAAAGTATTCATCTTTTATGGCATACTTATGATATTAGATTAACAACTATTTTTTGGTAACGCTGACGCCATTTGACCTGAATTTTAATAATTATAATAAAACCTGGCCGTAACTTGAAGTTATATTTATTCTATCTGACACGACGAAAATCTATCCTTGATTTCAGTCTGGCATGAAACACAAAATATAGTCCCTCAGCTCTAACGAATGTCCAAAATTAAAGAATTCATAATAAATTACATAGGCATAAAAGATATGCACACAATTTTAAATTATTTGTATATTCCCGAAAACAGAGCCAAACCATAGCCAGAGACATCTAGACAGTTGCTTATTTTGTCTATTTGATATTCTAATCAGGGTACACCTAAAGAAAAAATAAGATGTCCTTTATTCATTTTTCGGTTATTCATTTTTCATGTTATTTATTTAGTTGGACATGAAGCATTCTCATCTTTTTCTAACGTCCGTTTTCTCTTTTTTCCCTCTCAGCTCCTTAATATTCACAGAATCACGATATTAGAGCATTTGGGTGACGAAACCCTCATTATTTCGTCGAAGGTCAGGTCCGTCCCATTGGAAGTCGGAGGGAACTGCATTCAAAGGGTCCTCTTTATGCATTCTCGTAAAGGCGTGACCTTCCTTTCCTCTTTGCACCTTTTTTCCGGCGATTATTCAGTTGAGTAGACCAGCTTCGCACGTAAGCGCCTACAAAAGAGAGGGGCGTAGTGTGCATCCTCCTGAATAGAAGGGGAGCTCCATCATCACGCGGATTTCATCGACGGAAAGGTTGGTGACAGGTTATGGCTTCTGCTTCGTTATGGTTTGGTCGCTCGGTCAGAAACGTTTCTTTGAAAGGTATCGCCGTGGCTTATTGCTAGTTAAGGCTCCATATTCTGCTATGAAGCATTTCGAATATAATTGGTGTGGGAGTCACTTAGGGATCAAGGTTGTCGAAATGAACTACTGTAGTGGAATGCTCCATTGATAGAATGCTTCCTTTAAAATACAATTATTGCACATATAATCTTCAGACTTTTATCAAACATTTCTAAGACTTCTATTAACACCTGTATACAGACAGGAATTTATTTCCTATTACCACCTGAAAGTAATTTTTTTAATTAAATACAAATTTCAAATTTGTCTATTTTTTTAGACAAATAATTGCAATTGAGTGCAAGAATTTTTATTGAAATTTGTTTGTTCAAAATAATTCTAGCGATAAATATATGAAATGATGCAAAAAGCCTTTTGAAAACAACTAGTTGTCAAAAATAATTGTGTTTATGAGGAATGAAAATGGAAAGTGTTTGAGTGGAGAATGTAGAAAATCTGCCGAAGTTGAATCACGTTTTGTTAGGCCATCCACTTAGTCTTTATCAAAATTGCAGTCAGATCAGATCATAAAATTTCTGTTAAGTGATCGCATTGTTAATTAATTGTTTAATTAATTCCCGCGTGTAAAATATCAAAAACAAAACAAAATGTGAAGGAATAATTCACGGGCTTAGTGAAATAATACTCAGTGCCCTTAGTTTTTCCTCAGTACCCTTACTTTTTGCAAATTTTTAGTTTAAAAAAAGAAGCATAATGGGAAATAACAGAAAGTTAAATTAATGCACTGGTATTTCAATATTTTTTGGAAAGTCAGATGCCATCGGCTATGCGATCATATATCAACCTTAGCACATGTCTCAAGTGGAAATGACAATATACCAACGTTCGGTACTAAAAAAAGTTAAGATATATTTTCAAGATTGAAAACGTTACCTAAAGTGCATTATAGCCGAAGGAGATTATTGTGAGGGCGATGTAAAAAATTGATAACTTTTGTTTTATGCCAGTGTTTAGTTTCACACTTTGCTATCATATCGATTTAATTTTAATTTTAATTTTGATGGATTTAGATATTTTGAGGTATTAGTTCGTGTATGTTAGGAGACTTCTCTTTTTGATTAACATATTTTCTGATTCAACACATTTTTTAATTTAATCAATCTGTTTATAATTTTTTTAAGTTTATTTTTTATTTTAGTAACTTTTGTAAAAAAATATATGATTTTGTTTATTTATTACTAGCTGTCTGTGAAGACCAACCGGTTCATAGTATTAATGCCGGATAAAAGGTTCAATTTTTTATATGTATATATAACTTGGTCCCATAATAGGTTTTTCAGCAAAGTATTTTTAAGCTTCAAATTTCGATAGTCATATAAATTACTTAAACTATTATGTAGGCCTTAAGCAGTCCTGATCTTTAAACTCCACATCTCTCTCTGATTTTCTATCAGGGCCCATAAAATTCAGTTTTAAATTAAAGGGGAAATGATGAAACTTCCATTAATATAAAGACCCATTTACTCAATCTAAGCAGGTCTTTAAATATAACTAAGAACTGAAAGCAGAGTAGTCCGACATTGAAGTTTTATGTTCACTACAGAAAATGAAACGTTATAATTTTTTATAATTTATAATATCTCACAGAATTATTAAGCAAACATTTCATGGATTCAATGAAAAATTCAGTTTTTAACTTTATTTTTAAATGTATATAAATACTCTCAACAATAATATTTTTTTGTTTTATAAATATACAAAAAAATTATGCAGCTTCAATTTTAGACAGTCCTTTGATTTTATAGATTCATATTCTGTAAAATATTCTATATGTTTCAACTTCTAAATAAATAAATAAATGTTTTTATCTTCTGCGATCAAATCTGGCTGATTTATTCAGTTCTGAATATTGTAAAATTAGAACAATCAATGTAAAAATTTAAAAACCATAATTCATCAGCATTTTTTTATCTCAATTTTCTAAGAATATAATTATATATTTCACTTGGACCATTTGTTAAGAGATGTATATCTGTTACAAAAAGTTTCCAAATCAGGTGTTGGGCACCGATTATAGAAGATGCTTTGTAGTTATTAAACCATATTTGTCTGAAATAAAACTGTTTAATTGAATTAGTAATATATGCATTGCAAAATATCATAGAAAATGTTTCTTTGCATTTACTTTCCAAAAATATCATGCTTCATATTTATTTCTTTTGTTTAGACACTTGCTGAAAATTACATTTTAATATATTTCATTCGGAATGATAGTTGATTTATTTTTTTATCATGTGAGAACATGATATTGGTTTGGTTAGGAGGTTTTTATGTCTCTGAAATATACGAGCAAAAAATATTTTTACCTGCTTTTACCAGAGTTGCATTATTAACTATTACGTATACTTCTTCGAAAGCAGACGTGCTTTTAAAAGGTTGACCTGCATTTACCCATATATTTTTATTATTAGGTATACTTCTGTTTAAGCAGGTGCGTCTTTATATCGTCATGATTCATTAAAATACGAAAATTCATTATATTCACGAAGGCGAATTCTTTGATTTAAACAATGTATTTTCTTCAAATAAGCAAACGTAAGAGTAAAAAATCCTGTCTTATTGTTTTAAAAGTTGAAAAGATCATGAAAGCAAAAATATTTTGACTTCAGCAACAGTGATTAAGAGTTTATTATATTTTAGTTCAACTTATTACCAGTTGCTTCTTGTTCGTCGTTTTAATTTGTTTATCTTTGTCATCTTCCAATTTGTTTACGATTTTTTACTTTTAAATAATTATTATCTCGCTCAGAAAATTAACATTTTTCTAAATTCTCTTTCAGTTTTAATTACCGCACTTTTGTAATATGTAATATATATTTATTCTTTAATGGCATCATCAGCGCATTCTTACTAAATGTATTTCTGAAAAAACTGTAAATATTAGAATATAATTTTATTTAAAATGTTCTTTTTTTATTTTATTAATTTCATTTTATTTATTTAAAATTTTCTTTTTTAATATCAAAACAAAGTTTTGTTTTTCTCGAAATTTTGACATGGAGGAAAAAAATATTGCTCTTATAAAAGTTGCAGATTTCACAATAATTAAGTCACGTCAAAATTTCGCTTAATTTGTAATTAATAATTAATTTTAATTAGAAATTCAAAAAAAGGTCTCCAAGGAGCACATTCCCGGCCTCAAAGGTATACACGCGCCAAATATGGTAAATGTAGATCGAACAATCTAGTTTGTAGAGCACTAACACACGCACGCACGCACGCACACACGCACACACACACACACACACACACACACACACACACACACACACACACAGCTTTATTATTAGAATAAATATAAATAGAGATATCAATGAGTCATGGTTGAGTGGCATCCACGTCTGTACCCAGTATTATTTAATCATAAGCTACCGAATATTGAATGGCGTATTAAGCGATAGGAATGAAACAGACTAGACTTAACTAATTATACTCAACAAAGTGCTGATATGCCTTTTATTTTTACAATTAATAAAAATCATATTTATAGAGTTTTGTATGCGCATTTTTACTGTTTTATTTATTTGCCTGCTACCTTCCATCAGCCAAGTGGTCATAGACACTTACATAATCTTAGTTTGAAAATCATCCCCACTTTCAGTAATTGTAATCACTTGAATTGTATTTATTTTACTATCGAGATACTGGTCATTTAATTTTTCTGAAAAGGAGCCAACGATATGCTACAAAGAGTCAATGTATCAGACTGTAATAAATATCACGATCTTGGGAAAAAAACATGATTATTATGTAAATTACAAATTATAGCAATTGTACAGTTGCTTGAATATCACGAAAGATCAAAATGGAAGGGAATGACTGAATATTTATTTATCTCAAAAGAAATGAAGTAAAAATATAATTCTTGAACTTCCATTGTAATTTGTATAGACTTTTTAGATTTGCTTTCACGAATTAGCTTAGGATGAATTAGTCTTTGTTAATATTAGAAATAGTAAAAAAATTAAATGTAATAATTTTCGGTCCTTTGTTTTAATTAATTCTAAATATCTTTCGATAGGTAAAGAACATGGAAGATTTTGCAAGAATAATATTTATAATATTCTAAAGGAATTCTAAATGTTATTTCTGTTGTGAACATTTTTTTCTCCATTGGTAGAAAGCCTTGAACAATGATTAAAATACATAAAACACAGAGAAAATAATAACTTTTTCTACAGCAATTTATTGTAACCTACTCATATTTTACTTGTTTAAAATTTAAATGAAAACTATTGAAATCACTTTTAGCCAAGGGGACCTCGATTTAGTTAACATGGACGTGTAATATTTTGTATTATATCTGGTATAAATATTATTATTTTCTCGACTAATATTAAACTTATAGCGGCGTGTAAAATTATCAGTTTTTATTAATTCTGTAAGCTTCTGTCATACTTTAAATTCCGAAAACATTTTTTAAAATCTATGTTGAACTCTTTACTCAAAAGATTTAATTAATTATTTAAAATGACAAGTAAAGAAAATCGTGGATAATGTTTCGCTGATTATGAAAATAAGAAACTATCATGGGAGAGGAAGCAGTTAAAATACAAAATCTCAGGAGCCATTCGAGAATCTAAGCCAATCTCTCTAAATCATTGTTACAGTTAGAGGCAAACTAACTGTTTTATATCAAAGGTCCACTTACTTTCACTGTTCCACTACTTGAATGTGATGTTATTACTGTTTGTATTTTTTGAGATTCTGAAGTAATTTGTAATAAAGTGATCTTTTCAAACATCTTCCTGAGAAGACATTATACATATCCCATAGAGCGATTTTTTGAAGAGACTTTTGGAAAACAGAATAAAATATAAAGCTGAATTGAATTTAATTTGCCTTTTATCTAAATATTAATTTCTTTTTTTTCCTATTAGAAAAGAGTTATTTTAAGTAAAAGACCGAATCTGCACAGCAATATTTTGTCACTACGATGAGATTGGTCTTCTTACTATGAACTCGTATCCAAAGAAATTGTAAGTTCGAAATAGATTTATATTTTCCCCAAAAGTTAAAATTTCTGATATTCTTTAAGTGAGCATCACAAAGGTGTTCTTTTATATAATATTTTCATATATAAATCAAATTTGAAAATCAATGTTTTCTCTCTTGAAAATATTTTCTTAGTATTTCCTCATTACTATTCGAATCAATGTTTCGAAGAGACTGAAGATAATGTTATCCGAATTCTTCTCCTCCTTCTTATTTGGGATAAACTTAACATCTTCTAAAATATAAAGAATATATGTTCTTTTCTCTTTAATGAAAGTATATCCCCAAATAACGCTAGAGAAATTTCATTATTATTTTACATATAAATGCTGACAGCGTCTTGAAATCATCTATAGAGAATTAAGTAATAGAATATGGTAAGTAAATAACATTGTTCATTAAAAATTAATAATAATAAAAAAATGTAATGAATTGAAAATTTAATATTAAACTAGCTTAAAGATTTTTTTAAAGTTCAGGAAACTTAAAGTATCCTATTTAAATGATTCTCGAGATTTTTCGATTGCTAGGCCTTTGATCAATCCAGATTTCTTTCCGAGACGCCCTATGTAAGATTCTTATATGATATTATAAAAATATCAAATGGTTTTTAAATAATTTAGATAAATACATTTTAGGCGAAAATAAAAACTGATTAAATAAATTTCAATAAATGTGACTAACTTTTTATAAATCTAATAATCAATCCCTGCTAGCACAAAATCAGTATCATGCTATAACTTCATGATGTTGTCAATTCAAATATTGAACAATAGCCTGCATAATCTCACAATATCTGGTGCTAATAAGATTTGGATGGGCGAGCCATTAATCATATCTTTATTAGCATTAAATATTATATGATATCTTAATTATACAGTTTGGAATTTTAAATGTCGGGACAATGATGTGAAAATATCGCAATAATATTACTGGACTTTTTAAGTAAACAGGATGCAAGTTTTTCTAAAGTAATTGAATTAAACTAGACAGAGTTTCTTTTTTTGCGACAGCAAAGGCTAAAATTCCACATTCGTTCATTCTTATTTTTTTTCCTTTCTTTAACACGAAATTAAGACGAAAACTGTTTATAAAACTGAATTCACGAATTTAAATTGACATTGGGGAAATTGCATTAAAATATGTGTTTGAAAATCCTGAAAATTACATATGTTGCGGTATCCCTTTTAAAGAAACTGTGAGTTCATAGGGAAACGCGAAATGCATTTCGGGAAACACTCATCTACGTAACAAATTTCTGCAACACATATAGTTGAGAACTCTAGTGCCTTCATATATTTGTGATGGGTGTTCGGTGAAATAGTCAATCCTAACATTTTGATTATGAAGCATAAAGTAACATCAGGTCACTATAAACAAACTTTTATTGTTGACAGAAAGCTTCACTAAGCTTTAAATAATATTGCATATTTATATATAATGTTTTCAGTCAAAATCTATTGATGGATTTTTAGTCCATGTTAGTGTTTATTTGAGATCCATTTTTTAAAATTAAATAGTCAATGTAATTTCGCATTTTAGTTTACCGTGTAAATGTAAAGGTTCTAAGGAATTTTTTAAAAATTATTTTGAGTATAATTATTTTAAATTATAGCTTTTGATTTTGTGAAATTCATGCTTGTACAATACATTTAAACTCACAATCATTTTTTTAAAATAAAAAAAAATGTTATAACCAAGTGGACGGAATGAAACAGAATGAAATTTGATCACTTATACTTGACAAAATGTTTGTTTTATTCAAATATTTTATAGTTAAAATAATTCACAGTTCTTCAAATTTAGCTTCAGTTTGGCAGCGTGACTAATAGCGTCTTAATTAATTTGCATACGATGATTTCCATCAATATAAAAATCCTAGGTAATTGCCTTATTAAAAATCCACCACTGCCAAGAGCAAATTCAGATAGTAGATTAGAACAATAAAAATTTCGTAATTTCGTTTTTCATCAAAATATTTATAAGTTTTGGAGGAGGAAAGTTTAACTAAAAATCTTAGTAGATTATCGATATTCCGGTAGTGCATTAATTAGCCCTCTTAGGGCCTGACATTTTCAGAACAGCAAACAGTGAGCGCATTGTATGTCGGTACTTGAAATTTTTAATGATGATTCGAAGGTAAATAATAGGATTTTGAATCACTTATCCTAATAATATAATTCTTTTTTGCATAATTTGGTTTGATCTCTCATTGCAATTAAAATTGGCTCTATTATTTAAAAAAAGAAATGGACGTCTCCTTATCTGACAATTTTGTGATCTAAAATTTGCTGGATTGTTGACTCTCTTCTAGTATACAGAAATATAAAAAACAGCATTTTTTTCCGAAAAATTACCAAATGAAACGCGATCAGCTTGTTGAAATGTTTATGTTTTCATTTTGCCCTTCGAAACGGAAATGTTAATCAGTGCGATTCTATTCATCTAACAGATACCAGCATCTAATAAAAACAAACCAATTTAACCTTCTGGAGGGAGGGGACGCAGAGGGAGAGAGACAAAAAAAAAATCCTCACAGACAATCTACATTATGCACTATCTGGTGCATATTAAACTTCACGGAAAAGTGAACTTATATGATAGCTATGGACCTCATTATCCATGACCTTGTTTACCTTGGCAATGACCGCTGAGACAAATTATGTTCTCGCAAAACAAAAAGATGCTCAGACGCTGGGAACTAATCAGATAGTTCTTATTACTGACCACAAGGTGTAACTCCGGTGTTGACCATTGACCTATATCAGACTGCGGGTCACTGGTTCTGTGTCATTTGCGCTCAATCCCATTAGAGCTAACTCATCAGAGGATGTCATTTGCGCTCAAGCCTTAAAAAGGGTACCACATTATAACTTTTATCTTTGTATGTAAAATTTGGCGATTTTACAATGTGCGCCATATGGTAATCAATCATCGTCACAGTGAGAATGACACTCGATATCTCTGATAACGTTAAAAGGCTGCCGTGGGAAAAATGCTAATGACCGTTACCGCGTTTCAAACGATTGATAAAAGTAATAAGTAGAGTGAGCGAAATTTACTTTAAAAATTTACTATAAAGGAACATGATCATAATTTTCCTACACTGAAGACATTTATAAAAATTATAATTTTGATGCACGTAATGCAAATTTAATCCATCAAAGTGAACTATATTTTTTAGTTTTAGGAGGATTTTACCTTTTTATGTCTTAAAATTTAATTTTATTTAACAAAACGAAAAAAAAACATAAAAAGTGTTTTTTATTCAAATTTAAATAGATATCAATAATGTTTAGTTCTTTCAATATGTATGTATGCTTTTATGTATATATATATTCTACAAACGGATACTTGAAATGAGCTAATGTACTTTTTTACGTTAAAGTTGTTCAAATAAGTTAGATTTTTTTGCAAAATAATAAGCGCTTCGGCTATAATAAATTATAAGAATCATATTTAAAATTTAAAAAAAAAACAGCTGCTGGTTAATTCTCAAGGGGAGAAAAGCATATTTTCAAATCGAAAGTGATAATTACTGAAATTCCTTCAAATCTGAAATACATTACTTCATTTCCTAGCTCATTTACTGTCAGATTTAACTATACATGATCTAATGTAGATTCAGATTTTGAAAAATGACAAACGAAATTTGATGAATATTTTTCTCCATTTTCTGTTGATGTTAATCTAGTGGATGAGAGTATGCAGTTAGCCTAAATTTATTTACAGAAGTCTGATTTTTTCAAAAATCAGTTCAAAGGTAAACCGATATTAGAATTTTATAAAGATTTGCTATAGGAATTTTTATGCTTAAAGAAAAATGCAGCTGCATGTGCAACTTTCTTAAAAGCACTTACATTTGTGAGCAAATTTTCTCACTAATGAATTTAAACAAATCAAAATTAAGAATGAGATGAGAACCTTTCTGCTGTTCTACGCATTGCTACAACTAATATTAAGCCCAACATAAAATCAACAACTTTAAATAAATTCATTATTTTTACTAATTTTGATTATTATTTTTTTTTCTCAAAATTTAAATTGCGTTATCTGTATAATAACCAAAAAGTTTTCCTCTGTTATTCTATTTCAAGTTTGCACCCTTTTTAGCAAGAATCTCTCTCTCTCTCTCTCTCTCTCTTTTTTTTTGGTTTTTGGTAATCGTAGCTATAATGTTTGTGTTTTATTCATTTATTTATTGCATAATGTGTGCATGAATAAAATAAGTAAAGTAATAATTGTAATTCATGCGTATTGCCATAAAAAAAAACTCCAATGTTTTCGCGTTTTTAATATTTTTTAGCATTTATGTGCTTTTTTGGCCCTTGCCATGATCTCTTTTCATATTTTGGCCCCTCATCCTGAAAAGGTTGTGCATCTCTGAGCCAGATTTATATATTTTTTCGCTCTCACTTTTTCATCTAAATTTAATCTAACCCCCAATCTAAAATAAACTATTAAAAATGTATTTAGCGGTCTTAAAGAAAATTTTACAATTTTACGGTGAGAAAAAAATCGAATATTTCGAAGATAGGGACCCTTTAATTACGTCACTTAATCTTATTAATGCGAGAAACGTGCCTTCTCTTTGGCCCCTCTAGATGCACGCCAAGTTTTCCAGCCAAAGGTGATTAAATTGCAGTAAACCTACCATGTGAGAGCGCAAATGACACCCTCTAATGAGTTAGCGTTAATGAGATTGAGCGCAAGTGACACATTCCCGGGTCACTAAAATCTACCGGAAGTCCATCCTCCCCTAGGGAGTCATAAAATTGTATTGTGGGGCGGATGTTCTACCTTATAGAATCGTTGACGAGGGCGTGTTAGATTGTTTTACACTTCTCTTTATCATTCTAATACAGACGTTTTTGAATAGCCATTTTGTGTGCGTGTGTGTCAGAGAATTCGGAAATTTCAATACTTTCCAAATACCTACCCCACCCACCGAGTTTATACTCCCACTGTTTCATACGTGGAAATGGAACAATTTGTTTACTTTGCAGATATGAAGTGATGATTAGAAACAAACCTTTTAATTTGGTAAACAGGATTGACTTTAAAGGTGACTTAAGCAATATAAATTTTAAAGTCCTTTTTTCCACCTTCAACTTACAAAAGCAAATATTAGATATTGATTTTAATGTAATATCTTTAAAAGTACCCTTTAATTAAAAAAAATAAATTGCGATAA
The DNA here is from genome assembly GCA_026289955.1 of Argiope argentata. Lineage (NCBI taxonomy): Eukaryota > Metazoa > Arthropoda > Arachnida > Araneae > Araneidae > Argiope > Argiope argentata. Next base: position 3,219,584 of record JAOUZG010004491.1, on the reverse strand, counting down.
ATTGAAATAAGGAAGATTTAACTGGAAGGTACTTTTAAAAGAGTCCACTTCAATATCTTACATATGAATACTTTTAATAATAAATTTAACTTTCTTAGGGGCTAAGCTGCCTTTCTCCTTTTTTTCATGTTCCATTTTTCAATTCAGAAACATTTAATTCTTATTTATCTGAATGTTCTTAAAAAAACATTAATAAAATATTCTTATAGGCTTAATTAAATGTAAAAAATAGGGTTAACTGACCTTAAAAGCTATTGCTTCATTGTTAATTATTGTTTAATTAAAATTATTAATTTAAAATATTCGGGCGGTTAAGGGGTTAAATAAAGCGATGAAAAATTATTAATGTTTTGAAAAAACATTTCTAGATATTCTACTACCGAATTTACCAAGGCCTTGCGATTTATAGATTACTGGATCGATAGCAAAAAATTCGAATTACATGTGTTGCAAACGTATTTGAAAAGAAAAAAGAAGGGGGAAAATCCAAGGATGCTTTGTAATTTATTTGTTAAAAGATCTTAACTCCTGTAAATTCGAGCAAACTTTCTTGTAAATCAATTTAAAATACAAATTATCTGGGAAATATGGCAGGATAATTGAATGCGGTTTTAAATTGCAGTCTTTAGCCATTTGGCTATTATATTCATTTGGTAATCCAATTCTTTTCAAAAACGACGAGAGCATTCTGTGCATTAAAGCATGTTGCATTTAAAAATACAGCTGGTTCAATACAAGGGAGAAATTTTTCCTTTCATGAAGAATTTCAAATGCACCGTTTCATTATCAAATTCAGATCTGGTATTCTATGAGTAATGTTCTTTGAATTTTTGAGCGGCTACCTTAATTTCGACATTTTAAAAAAAATTAACCAAAAATTTAAATGTTAAATTGATTTTGCTATGATCTTTAAAACGTTCGAAAATTTAGGGCTTGCATATCCAACTCAGGCAATTAAGTTAGATATGCAATATTTTGTTCATACTTTCCTCTAAATACAATAAATTCCATACTACCTTTTCCTTAATCCGAACTCATCGCCGTTCGTTTGCTTTCGGTTTTGCAACTGTTAAGCATTTCTAATAATCTAAATACTCTGGTTTCATTGCATCGCGAATTCACAAACCAAAATAGAAGAGGAATATATTCTTCGCCTTTATATCGAGTATTTTTAAAGACTGATAAAGATAGATATGAAGCAAAATAATAATAATAATGAATATGCCCTTTCATAAAATTCCATTCGTGGGAAAACCTAGTAAGTATTGCTTTAAACTTTGATTAATCTGCTTATAGAGTTATGCTAAGCTCTACAACTATCAATTCAAAAAGATTAAAAATAAAATGGAATAAAATAAATTACCTTTATAATAGCCAGAGCAAAATCGACACAACAAATAAGCAGAAATTTTTGTTGCCTTGAAATCAGTGAACGAAAATAAATTGAACCTTGTAAACCTGCACATTTGAAATAAATATCCAAGAAAAATTTTCTGAAATTTGAACGGAAATTGATTTGAATTAGAATGCGTTAGGGAATAAACCTTATAAATCAAGATAAATAAATAAAATATATTTACCTGTTTTGGTAAGAAAAAAAAGGGATTATTGTTTAGATATGTGAAGCCTTTTTTGGCTAATAACATTCGACTCCTATAATATTGCGAATTGTTTTGTAAATTATTTAGAGCAAGTGGTTTTGATACATCAGTTTTTCTCTCAACATTCTTAAAATTTGGAATTTCCTAAAAATCATTGCTTTTTTTGCCATTTCTATTCATGTTTATTTCTCTCTAAGTTTCGTTTAACGCTTTTTAACTTTCCTCTTTTCCCCTTATTTTTTAGAGTAACAGAAAATAGAGTCTGAACTAGTCCACAATGGAAAAAAAAAATTGAGGCAGCTCAGCACTGCGATATAGATTTGACCCTCTCCCCCTAAATATGGAATCAAACGCCAGTGCCAAAAACCGTAACTGCTGGTGGAAACGGGTGTTGAACCCACGATCTTCAATTTCCGAAATCAAAATGCTGTCACCAAGCCTAAAGTGAAAACCGAAATAATTGAAACAAAGAAGATAATTGATATAAGATCGTAAGCTGGAACCATTTTGAGAAGTAAGCATGATAGCAAAACATATCCTAACAAACTAGATTATTTACCTTTTTTTATTATTTATCAAGTTATATTTTTTACTAGCCGCCCTTGGCGACCAGTCGGTTCGCCAGTATTAATGCTCGCTAAAATTTTCATATAATATTTTATTTAGCTGTGTCTCATAACAGGTTTTTCATCAAAATATTTTTAAACCAAACAAATTTTGATAATCATATAATTCATTTAGAGTATTATTTAGTATTATTTTCTTCAGATGTTCTGTTCATTGTGCTATTCATCTTTCTCTTTCTATCCGAGCAATGATTGTCCCGGAATTGATATTTTACTAAAATGGTGGAGGGAAAGCTCTAAAATTCTACATTTTCATAGAATAATGAGACTCAAATTTTCATAAATGTAAACACACTAAACAATAAAGACAATTGGTTTTTAAGAGATGGGAAAGTTTAAAAAAAGCTCGGAAAATGCCGCGCACAGAGGAAATAATATTGATACACACACATCCTTCTTTTCTTTTCTTTTTTTTTCTATCCTTTTTTTCTTCACTAATTTTGTTTCTACAAACCCTATTTTCACTTTGTTATTCTTTTTTTTTTTCTTCCGTGCCGAAATTTTATTTTGAGCAGGCATAGATTAAATATTCATACAGACTAATAATAAAAGCAGCTATTTTGTTTCTTTTTTAAACATCCCGTTATCTATGAATGAAAACCAACTGACTTCGCGCATTTCTTTGTAAACAAATCATAATTTATTACTTCCTGCTATCTCACTCAGTTGGCGTGGGGGAAGGAAATGCAGATTTTTGGCGGGAAAGTTAGAAAAGTGTCGTTTTAACTATTTTCCTCGCCGTTTTTTCTTTTTTTCTCTCCATAAGAACCATCCTCGTGTCTTAACGAAACTATTAAACAAAAAATTAGCCGAATCGGTCGAGCCGTTCTCCAGTTTTGCGCTTAGCAACGCATTTCGAGCTCCATTTTTATTATAATAGATTCTTAAAACTTTATTAAAACTTGCCTATTTTGGATACTTTATATTCATAAATTATTATATTTCTAACTTTTGTTATAATTTAATATTTTCTAAATTCTTATCTATTATTTTTAAATTGTGCAACATATTTTCTAGAAGTTACAAAAATTGAAGGTGCAAAAAGTCTTGGCAATATCAAATGCAGACGATAAGAGGAGGAGAGAGGGGTGAGGTACTTTCAGTAATCGATTTTTAGTGGAAAAATTACTTTCTATTTCATTTTAGTTACCATAAGACCAGGAATTATATTAAAAAAATTACCGTCAAAGAACATTAAATAAATTACTACTAAAAGTGATTATTAAAATACTTTGGGTTAATTATAATGCCTTTGGAGGAAGTATTAATTAAAAACATGAAATAAATTACATTAAACATTTAATATTACCATATTTAAATTGATAAATTGTGAGCTTTCTGTTTCATTGACATGCAATTTTCAAAGACATACAATTTTGAAGATAATTTTTTAAATTTTATTATCTGTTCCCTATTTTCCCAGCTGTTTTTAGCTGGTATGGCCCTTTTAGTTTCATGAATATTTTGTCTGCTACCTCCATTTTTAACTCCCAGAGAGAATTATGAATCTCAAGAATTAAGTGAAAGAGAACACAATCAAAATTTTTGATTAACAAGCTGATCACCAAAGGTGATCAGCATGAAGTTTTTAAGAGAAAATAAGAAAACTACAACAAAATAATATACTTAATTTTATTCACAATAACAACATATCTCTTAAACAGCTATTAATTGCATTCTACATAAATTTTTAACAAATAATTTGATTTTTTTCAAAGCAAAGCTTATGTTCCCCCTGTTGTCAGATGATAATGAAATGTGCAGCCTCAATTGATAAGACTTCATTGATACAAAACTGCATTTCCATACTTATCTCTTTAGCAAGTATATCGCTTCTTCAAAACATATTTTGAAATGATGCTACATATGATAAAGAGGGTGCTCATAAGTATGAAAATGTAATTCAGCAAATTCTCTGAAATTACGTGTTTAAACCAAAAACACACGTGAAGTCTTAAAACATTACTTAAAAACTAACATCATATTTCACAGAGGCTGCACAATCATTTTAATTAGCAATATTGCAAATAGTTCTTGGATGGATCAAAATAAGCAATATTTGCAGTTAGCTGATCAGTAAAGTAATAATATCAATTTTCTTTGGATGGCAATCAATTTTTTTTTTAGTCACTAGTTGAAGCTGAAAGTTTTAATCACGAATTTTTCGCAAACTCTCTCACACAGAGACACACACACAAACACGAGGACAATGTTATGATGTCTGTACAATAAACAGAGAAAAATTGACTTAAATTCACAGATGAAAATACTATTTTTTCCCCTCTTGTATCTTCCTACCTCCAACAATTGAAGACAAAGTGGATAACAATTTTTAAAACCAGGAACCTAAATGGAAAGAAAGACAAGTTCAATAATTTTACAGACTAAATCAAACTAAATTGCATGATTTCTCAATTTTTTGGACATTAATAAATAAATTTTATTAAAATTTTTTAATAAATTAATTTTTTTAATGAAAAACAAAGTTTAAAAATATTCAAATAAATTCATAGTGATGGCAAAAAGATAGCCACTCAAAATGTCAATTCCATACAAGAATGAAAATAATTTATCGTCTGTGAATCTATCTGAAACAAGAAATAGAATAATAAGCAATATCAGTTGTTTGCTATATGAATTATATGATGTTTAGTATTTTTTATAACCAAATAATTAATTAATTTTCTCGCTTAATCTACATATGTAATGATTTCCTTAACTTAGAGCAGACATTTTAAATGATACATATGACAGTGAGAATTCTATGCATAGATATGCAAAGATATTTATTTGTTTAAAAGAAATATTTTGAACTTTTAATCGATTTCATTACTTTTTGCAACTCAAATGTTTATTTTCTGTAAAAAGTAAGAAATTCAAATCTTTTCCATATAAATCAAACATGGAAATATATTTATTAATCATTTTCAGTTATTTATAGCAGATAAATTTTTTAAATATCAAAATTAAAACAGAAAAAAACCTACTATACTGACAATTTAAAGTTGCATCACAGGCCAAGTGATTATTCTTTTGTTTAATTTATACGATAATGATGTTTCTCAACAGACTGAAGCAAACAAATTAACTAATCAAGATAATTCTTGACCTTTAATGATTAGTCCATAATTAACATTCTGAATTCAATTGTAGAAAAAGTAAAAGAAACATAATAATTTTTAATATTACATGTTATATACATGGTCATAAAAAATTCAGTCATTTAATAGAACAAATAAATAGGGGGGAAAAGGCATGAATTTTACCAAGAACTCTCATATTCATTAGACATTTAACTATAAATTAAATTCAAATTGGTGATATATTTGAAAAATGCTAATCATTTTCCTATGGGTTAATCTTGCTTAAAAATATTTTGCATGCTTAAGTTAATATTTTTTATTTATAAATTATCCAATCATTAATTTCAGTTACCATATAATGTAATATAATTAAATGAATTAAGCACGATGACAAGAGTTCAAAAATTAAATTTCAAGGCAATTATTCAGTGGAAATTATTTCTATGTGAATGCATATTATTTCATATTTAGATAGCAAATCATTCAAAACTTCAGATTTTCATAAAGTAAGTGGCATTTTAAAGTAAAACACCTGCATTTATGGCAAAACTAAATCAACAGCCAAACATTTTCTATCTCAAATATAAACCAGAGAATAAAGTTAAGATAATTACCATGTCTCATCACAAATCACTCTCTGTGAGAACATTGAGAGAAAATGTTGCAATGCCATCTCCCAATGAAGAACTTTGTGCTCGAATGCTGTACTGGCCAACATCAGTCGATGCACATTTTTCAATGGTTAGAGTACATGCCTTGCCAGATTTTGTTATTTTGTGACGAGTGCTCTTTTCATCTAAAACTTTGCCATCCTTTGTCCATTTCACTAAAAGAACATAAAGGTACATTAATTAATTTAGGAATACTAAAATATGCAATGTGGGAATGTGCTTGGCTGGGCAATTTTCATCTCTCACATAGAGCATGAGAATCTGTAAATTTTTTTCCGATTCAACAATTTTGCACAGCTTCTGTTGAATCAATTAACTAGAACAAGTGGAATGGATCAGGAAATAAGAGAATATTTTGAGAATGAAATTAGGATAGGCTAAATTCATTTGAAAGTTAGGAAATAAATTTGGATTTAAACAAGAGTTTAAAATATCATTACACATACATACATATATATATGATGACAATACAATTTTTAAATTCACTCCACAAAATTGGATATTGTAACTAGTATATATATATATATATATATATATATATATATATATAACACTATATTAAGCATTCTCAAATAATTAATTTTTGAGGAAATGATTAATTTGCATTTTCGCACATTTTTATAATAATGCATTTTGAAAAAAGAAAAAAAAAAGGTGGGGCAGTGATTATGTTAAATAACAATTTATACAATGCTAAACTTAAATACAGAATTCAATATAAATGTAATTATTTAAAAAGTTGTTAGTGAAAATTCAAAATTAATTTGTTAGCTATTTTAACCGATATTGAAAAAACATTCAAATAAAACTTATAATGGACTTGAGATTTCTATCTTAGATTGCTTATTCACATTTAGATTTAGACCTATTTACTGAAATAAAATAGCAATAAGTTTTATTTATTTATTTTTTTGAAATAATAACTTATCATCCTTGTTTTCTAAATTAGATGGAAAAGAGATTTAGAAATGGGTATATACTAAGTCTTTGTTGAATTTATTAACTGTAATAATTGCTGCAATTCCCAATTATTCCAGCTAAAATTTGATAAAAGTATTACGAATGAAAACCTGAACTTGAAACTCACCTTTGTCAGCATCTTTTTCCAATTCAGCTGTGAAGGTTACAGATTGATTTTCATGAATTGTTTGAGATTCAGGGAATTTAGCGAATCCTGGTCCTTTGGTTGGTTCATTAGGAACTGAAAAAATACATGAAAAATATATTTTTAGATGTATCACCCAATGTAAAATTTCAAAAATATGAATGATGACAAAAACATTGAGAAATTCATGAACTCTAAATACATAATTTGAAAAGCTGGGTTAATATAAATTAATTAAAAGTAATGTCTTTAATCATGTAAATATTTCTTGCATATAATTTGAGTGAGGTACGATAATTCTGAAGAAATATAAGATCAGTCATATCTTTTAAATAAAAAATGGACACTCCCATCATTTGCAGTAAGTATAATCTAAGTGGCCAGTATGGCCTGGTTGGTAGAGCGTTGGACTCGTACTCCTTAGGTTACGGGCTCGAAACTCACCGCCCAAAAGATTCCCCGAGTGTGTGGCGGCTGACGCTCTTAAATTTGTTCGTGGTCGCAAAGTCCTCCCTGTTGAGAGTAATACCACTGGGGGTACTGGGTCAGAGGTGATCGTTCTCTGTTGCAGGTCTAAATTACGACCTGAGATGAGTGAATGAATATGCATGAATGAAGTCCGTCCCCTAAAAAGGGCTGTGGCGTGTGTGCAGCTAAATCGTACTCTTTGCCCTAGATGGCGCTACTTGTAAAAACAAGAGACGTATATCTCAGGCTTAAAAATCTGCTGATGTACCAGCGGGCTTGTCCATGGCACGTGCCGTAAGTAACAAAAACAACATAATCAAAGCGACTTGTTTCTTCATTTTTGAAAATCCATCCACATTTCTAAGACGTTTCAAGATAATATACCTCAAAACAGACAATATAGTCATTTAAAATTGATAGAGAGAATCTTCAGAAACAATTATATATATATGTTAATTTTTTTTTTACGATGAGCAATTATAATTGTGTAGTTAACATGATTTCTAGCTCCCTATTTTGCCGTGATGGAGCAGTGATATCAAAAAGGGAAGTACAATTTAATTGTCCAAAACGTATGATAACAAATCGTTAGTTTATTACATTTGTTTTCTTTTTCCATAGTTTGCAGAAAAATATATTTATATACAGATAAATTTTGCTGGTTACAAAATTTGTAATTCATATTTTTTTGTAAGGTATACACCATATAAAATAATGGCTTTTATTTATCGAATGCGATTGTCCCGAGGGAATCACCTCGAAAGTGAGGATGAGAAGCTTCTGGCACAGTGGTTGCTCTCGCAATCCTGGTTAGTACGAAAAAAAGTAAGGATCTGGCTTTCCCATCCATGACAGAGCATATTTTCTTAAGGAAGGGTTTTTCCGAGGCCGGTAACTGTTTTTAGGACTCAACTACAGTTCCCATTAGTGTCGCCGTTGCGACCATTCACGGTTATTCAAATTTGTCCGTGTGCTTTCCGTCTGGTAGGAGTAGTCAATTTGTGGTAAGACGATGTGATTTTAATAAACACAAGTGTAATCAAAGTATCTTTCTTTTTATCTCTTCTCCAATTAGGAGCACCTAATTAACTTTAGTCGTTCTC